>JAQFYM010005980.1:0-12382 GCA_034694785.1 Agrenia bidenticulata
ACTTTATTACAGACTACATGGCAAATAAATTTTGCATTACCTAAGTGTTCATGTAACTACTTATTATTTGCATCAGTTCTTTAATTTTTATGTTTATTCTAGTACTTTTAGCGATGCCAATATACAATGACAAGAATCGATTTAAAAAAATATGATAAAATCTTGCAAAAGATATTTTGTTTAACCAGTATTACATCTGATTTTTGTTCTTATGTTCTATAATTTGTTTTTAGTACGAAACTATGTATATGCTGTAGCTAATAACAGCTAGTATTTCCGCTGCTGCTTAAGATATCCAAATATTAGTTTTACGATATTAAAGTACGCTATAGTGATTTAATACGTATATGTAAACGTTGAAAATGTTTTTCTGTAGCGAAGTACAAGTTATTTTACAATTTTACCACATTTCTCGTATTTCTCCTAATTTAAGTATTGAAAATGTATGTTTTTCTCTTAATCAAGCCAAATTGGGAGAATTAGGAGTTCTCCTAGTTAGTAGAGGCCTGGATATATGTATGTTAGAAACATAACCAAAAACAAAAGCTGTAACAATAGAAAATACTTAAAAACTAGATCAAAAGGGCAATATATGCGATGTCTTGTTACACTATAATCACAATGTTATTGCTGTGGAGCGAATTATTAAAAAACAATATAAATTGAACGATGAAAGATTAAAAGCTGCGTATATATCAGTAAATACAGTATTTAACATCTTTCATTTTTAAAAAAAAAAATATTGTAATTCCTATCTTAAGGTCGATTTAACTTTTTAGTTTTCTCTTGTCGCTAAAGTGACGCACAAAAAAGAATGAAACACATATTCTGGTTAGTTTATACAAACGATAAAAGCCAATAAATGTTATTTTTTATTTTGTAACAACCCAACAATAAAAAAAATATAGTATGCATTTGTTGCCACAAAAAAAAACAATTATTGGAAAATATACTATAGATTTAAAACTTCTCCGTATTTATTATATCGAAAATTTTTTTTATAGTAAATGTGGAAATATATAGGTGGATTTAAAATATACAATATTTAAGCATATTTCTATGAATAAACAAGCGGTAATTAACGGTAGGCTAACCAGGCTTATAAGTGTTTACTACCTTACCATAACATCGTAACTGTAAAGATAAACGTAGTTTTTAAGAATAAACTACTAAAAGATCCTATAGTTTATTTTTTTTGCATAAAGATTTAGACAATTACTATTTTTACGTAGCAATAGATTTTTGTCTGTTACATTTTGCATATTAATTTTTGGGTGAATTATAGTTTTAAGCAAATCAATACCTATTTTTTTACACTTAGTAAGTTTTTTGACCAAATAAGGTCCACCTAATTGACGTATAACATATACTCCCCCCCCGTCGTACATTAATGGTCGAAGATTTTTAGAATTTTGCCGTAAACTAAGGGCAATTTGACAATTAATTTGGGACGAAGAAAGTAAGCCGTATTGAAAACATGATTTTATATATTTTATATAATAATTGACATTTTTTATTGAATTGTTTTTATATAAATATTTTTATTTTGATTAATATACCACTTTTTAAGTTTTTTTATATCACAGTAAATATTTTTTTTGGCATAAGTTTCAGTTTTTAAATAATAACAGAAATGGAAGGCGAGTTCTAAAAAAGTTAACGGGTATAACACATAAAAAATAGGCTATGCTCTTTTTATAATAGCATATAGCTTATTGCAATTATGTTGAATGGGTATTCGTTATGGAACCCATGACTAGACAAGCAATGCGTTATAATGGATATTACAGACGAATAGTAAAAAATTGCAAAATAATTTGTTTGCAAAATAAATCATGTATTAGAAAAGCGCTTCAGAAAAAACTTCATTTGAAGGATCATAACCTCCTAAGTTTTTGATTACAGAACAAAGTTCATGCCTATCCATTCTTCCTTTAAAATCATCAATATACCCAGTTAATAACGTGCCAGTAACAGTTAAAAATAACAAAACAGTTAGTAAAAACACCGAATTTGAAAATTCAGTAACTGGCGTATTTTAGTCAGAACTGGCACGAAAAAGGAAAACACTGATGCTACGTTGTACATCAAAAAAAATTTACTTCTTTTGCGAATACATTTTATGGCAATTATAAATAAAGAAGCTCAGCATACTGTTTCCATATTATATAAGATCTATAAAAAAAAACGTTTTTAAAATGTGTCCATGTTTAATTCTCGGTAAAATGCAAAACATAAAAAAACTCTAATAACTAAAATGAAAATTTCAAAACGCTTCCAAGATCTAAATTTTAGTTTCTGCATGGTTATAAGCCGTCTCTGAGATATTTTGCTACAATACAGACATAATACATCAAAATCGCTCTATAAAGGAATTTTTGTAAAAAAATACTTAATACTAAAATTTGTGTGCCTAGATCAATACAAAAAGAGTAATGAATAAAAATTTAAACAGTGATTTGACCTAAGACAATTTTTGATGACCTTTTTAGGCATTATATTATTTCGATTCCACTATAGAGAACGCATGATTTATCGTGTTACAAGGCAAAATGAAAAATGACAAATACTTATTCCGAGTCATAAGACAAATGATGTATAAATATTTATTACGTCCACTATACGGAGAGTTTACTGTATGTAAAAATGACTGATTATAAAAAAGTTTTTTTAATGGTGCAAAATCATTCAATAGTCCTTATTTTGTGATTTTAACCTATAATATCTTGTTATAGTGTAAACGCAGCTTATATTTTTTCATGCAAATTGTTATTTATTACAATGAATAAGTTTACTTTATTTTCCAGATCTAAGAAAACCTATATGTTTTCCGCGGTTTTAACCAAGGTTCAATCATAAAAAATAAAAAAGTAAAATAAATACTGCATTCCTTTTACACTACACACATTAAGTAATTTTGCAGTTTACGATAAAAAGACAAATGAAATCTTTGTTATTTCAGTACGAATTTATTTATTATGTTACCTGGGAAACAGGTGGGCAACCATACTGTAACCTACATAAAATACAACCACAAAGATTTCAAATCATATTTAATTATAATTAAATATGAAAAATTATAGAAAACCGTTCAAAACGAAATTTGAGATTTACCCTTAAATTTCCCAGTTTCCGTCTTTAAAATGTAACTGGTGTAAAATAAAGTATCTTTGACTTTTTAAAAAAATGATTTTAAAAATCATATAAAAATTTTAATAATACTAAATTAACAGTTCATTTTAGGTAATTCTAATCATAAATATGTAATACTGTTTATATTGCCATATTTACCATCATTCTTATTATGAAATGAAGAGAATACAATTGTCATATTATTCCCACATCACAATCAGAACCGCTAGAAATTCTAAATTATTAACAAATTGACTCCAAGAATAATATTTGACTATAATACAGAGTTCCCCACTTTCCTTGCAACATTTTTCATGATGGATGCAACAATATTTATATTCACGTAATAATAAAAAAGGTATATGCACTTTACATGCAAATTAAAAATGTAAACCTGCAATATATTGCAGCTTAAATCAATATTTTACTATTATTCTATATTTTAGCATTTCTTTTAGTTTATTGCTTATATGGCCAGAAGATTAAGTAATTAACAAAGAGATAGTATAATAAATGCAAGCGATCAGGGTACTTCACCTTTGCATTAACACACATAATTAGAGTCCGCAGGTGATTTATCCTGATTTCTTGCTCTGATTATACTTTATTTTTGTTTACTACTAGGGCGGACCATAAACGCAGTAAAAAACTGCGTTTTACTGTCACTTAAAACCAAAAAGCTGCAAAAATGCTACTCTTATAATATTTTACTACTATAAAACGCTTTTTAGTGGCGGAAACAGTTATAACTAAGGACACATGATTTTTTTTAGTATAATCTGCTAAGTTTTTTCGAGATGCTTTTAAAATGTAGTTTATGGTGCTAAATTCGTATTTTAAACGCAGAAAAACCGCTATTAAACCACAAAAAGCTGCGTTTTTAAGCATTTAACCTGCACTTTTGCCAAAAAATTGCGCTTGAACGGCAATACTTATTACTCGATCTTCGGGCCATAGAAAGTGATAAACTAATAGAAATACTAATATAAAGAATTGTAGTAAAATATAGCATTTAAGATGCAATATATTGCATTTTACATGCAATAAATTGCGCGTAAAGTGCTTATACCCCCCTTTTTTATGCAAAAAAAAATCTTGTTGCATCCATCATGCAAAATGTAGCAAATACGGTGGGAACCCCTGTAATTAAATTCTAAAATCACATTATGTATATTTTTGCGTGTTTAGAAATTTTACTTGAATCGAGCAGAATTTTTGTGCCGTACGCGCAAATTAAATAGTAAATATATTAAAATTTTAATATAATTCATAATATTAACTAGGGATGTAAAACTTCTTAAACTCATAAAAAATGTTTGGGAGTTATACAGGTGAAGTAGGAAGTTTTCAAAACTTAGGAAAGTTTGAGGAATATAAAAAATATTTAAAACTTGTTTTCATTAAATATTTTTGATGACAAAATATATGATTATGACTAAAGGCCGAAATAAATTAGGTAGGATTTGGTAGGATTACTACTATCAAAGTAGGAAAAAGAAGAAAAGTAGGAGGATATTAAAAATTAACAATAAGGTAGAAAGGATGGATTAAAATTTACTAAAAAAGCAATTTCTTAAAAAAACTCATTTTTTTATAAGAAAACTGTACTTTAGCCTTTATATACGAAATAAATACTTTTAAAGGCAATAAGAAATATTTTTTTAACTTTAATGTTTATTATAAAAGTAAATGGATAATAAACCAGACAAAGTATCGATTTTCATATTGCTTCTTTTATTATTGCACACATATTTTAAGGCATTGAAGCTTCTTTCCACTTCCATAGACACTAGTGGTGCATAGCAGAAAATCCTTTCTTCAGCCGAACAACTAAAAATTTTGTAGGATTAGAAATATGGGTAATCTGGATTTTTTGATAAAATATTAGCCCATCTTTGCTTTAAAGTAATGTCCTCTAACTTTGACCCCACATACTCGCATATTGAAATTACGTCTTGGACTTTCATATTCTTGCCCTCCAACATTGTGATTTGATCCTTAATAAAAGTATAATCCTGTGTGTACATTAACTCATCATCTAGTGCATCGTCTTGTACTTTCTTTTTTAACTTTGTAGCTGTGCCATTCTTGGACTGATTTTTGGTAAAATACATAACTATTATCAGGAAATTTATATATATAAATTCTACAAAATTAAGCCATGTTCCATATCGGGTAATTACTGGGAATTTTGGTAATCTTAAATGTGTTGTATTTCTAAAATGCTTACTATCTTTATTTATTATTGCCAAAGTATTTCTTCATAAGCTTGATTAATTTATTCAATGATGGGGCTTTATCTCTAATGGTCTCTGCCAAATTGTGCAAGCCATGTGCAAGACAAGCAAATGTTTTAAATGTGGAAATATTTGCTTCAGAAGTGTACCAGCAAGAACACAATAAGGAGCCCTGTCACTAACTAGAAGTCGAAAATTGATATAGTGTTCACTAGATGGTACGATTCTATTTACTTCATACATAATTATATTCTTAATTGTTTCTGCATTACATATCTCAAGCTCAATCGATTTTAAAAGGTGACTTTCATTGTTTTCACTCTCCCGAAGTTCACCAATTATTATATTAATGATTTTCCTTCCCTGTTTATCAGGCGTCTCATCAAAAATTAAATAGAAATTCTTATGCCTATACCTTTCTACAATACTCGAATAATTGTTGGTAACGACATTTGGCCCAAAAAAAATATTTCTATATGTTGTTGATGACATGATTGTTTGACCACAACTTTTCTCAATACAACCTGTAAATGACTTTTCATCTGCCTTGGCTATTGGGATATTATTTATAAAGAGCCAATTTATAAAATCCGAATGAAACTCTTTCTTATCAAATAACTTGTATTGTAGGTAAACCTTTCTAGAATTTAAGTGCTTCTTCGTTTCAAGGTGTTTCTTCAGAACTGTTGTTCCTTGCTTCAAATTACATACAAGAAAAGTTTGACAATAATTGCATAAAACTTGGTTTGTATCTGTAAAACTAAGATCATCCTTATACTTATATAAAAATTCAATAAAGGTTTTATTATCTCGAATATTAGCAATAATATTACCATCTTCGTTTTTATTCACATCAGCATTTTTTAAATCACCGTCAACAAGTATATTTTGAAAGGCCGGCATCTCAATAGGTGTAGAATCAGACTCTGTTGTACCAAATGCAGTTAGTGTTGTGCAGTTTTCTGTGCATTGTATATCTTCTAATTTTAAAGGTGTTTTATCCGACTTCCTGTACTGCTTGGTTTCTTCCGTATTCAGCTTTGACATTTTAAGGGCCAATTTTAAAAATATAGAAATAGCATTCCTACCTAATATAAAAGAGATGTCAAAAATGTCTTAAACGCGTATGAAAGAATGTATTAGGGTTATTTGTTATTTTTTATTAGTGTTGGAGTGTAAATTTAAACTCAAAAACTTAGTAGAACCCTACTAAACTTTGGGCTCTAATTATGACATTTCGAGTAAAAATTTTATAAAGAGGGGTTCATTTATTAAATACATGTAAAAGGGTCATTGAAAATAAAATTTAACCATAATTACTGATTTTTAATAATATTTATGACTTAAACTCTTTTGCCCAGTTTGCCTTTGACAATCAATTATGGCAATTATTAACTTCATTTAATTTTATTTTTTATTTTATTATTTTATTTTATTTCGAATATTTTTCAGATATGTAATTTGACCCAATGTAGAGGGGTACCCAAACCTTATATGAGGATTTTAAATTTAGGAAATACCTTGTTACAATAATTTTTTTAATAATTTTTTAATTAAGAAAATAAATATAAAAAACAGTTTTATACAAAATCTAAATTTTTCATAACCTCAATACTTTTTTAAAACTTATAATATTACCCAGAAAACCTCCAATATTCAACCTTTATTTTAAAAATATGGAAGTTTTACACCCCTAAAATTGACAAATTACATTGAATGTTATGTAACAACCTTGTTATTTGACCAATAACCCGATAATTTCATTAAAGTTTAATTTATCCGAATCCTCTTACGATCTTCCTCTTCCACTAAAATTTCTAAATGATCTATCAACTTTCTTTTCACACCCGAAGCCGAAGGGGCGTTGTTTGTGCTTTTACTTGTTTCATTCATGTTTTTATCACAGGACTCATTATTATCAGCGTCGACCTCCATTGGTTCAGCATAATTATTTCCATCTTTATTATATCCATGGTAAGGAATTGATATGTTATCTTTGCTTGATTTTAACTCGTTAAATACCTCCTTTAGTAATTGGTCATATCCATCATGTATTTTTTCCTTCAAATCTTGTTCTTCCACAAAATTTTCCCAAAATTTATTGTTAAATATACAATAGATAAACATAAATCCTATACTATCTTTCCCTATAGCATTACCGAAGTTCGATTGTGCTTCCTTTAACAATTCTACATCATTACAGGCCTTAAACATCCAAATAGATTGGTAGATTATTATTGATTGTACATATTCATAAGCCTCTAGTTTCCATTTTTGAGGATTTGAACTAAAAGAAATTTTTATCTCTTGATTTAGTTTTTGTCTAGCGCAGATTTCCTCTAGCATACTTTGTTGTTTAGAGGGAATTTTAAGTCGTAAAGTGGATATTATATCCTCGTCGCTTGCGTGCGTCGTGTTATCTGGCTTAAACCTATCATATTCGGCGCGACATATAGAAATGTAAAAACCCACCCGCGGTTTATTTGGATTCTCATCTGATTGTAAATCCTCATATGAACAATATATACTTTTTACTTGAAACATCATAAAACAGACTATATAAACTCGATATATGGAAATCGGTATATGCATTGAAAACCTTGGCATGATGGTCGAACGATGGCATGAAATTTTTATTTTTAGCGCTTTATTTATTTCAAATTCGTTATTATGATCAAAACCATAAAAATGAATGATTGAGTTAGTTGAGTAATTCATGTGGGGGTATAAATTTAATTTCTAAATGCATATCTTATCGGCGATATGTAAACATAAATAACAAGAAAATAAAAAAAATAAACCAAATATAATAAATTAAAAAAGGGGTATTTTAAATAAACATTTTTTCTACGTAAAGAGTACCCCTTTTACACTAATATGCTTAAAATTTGGTCTATAAAAATGCCATTTAAAACAAAAAATTGTGATATATTAAAAATAAAAAACAAAAAAAAAAACATTTTTTTATAATATATAATATATAAAAGAGTGAATAAAACATCTCAAAAATTTTAGAAAAATACAAACTAAATCATTAAATCAACTAAACTGTCCGAAGCAAACTAAAATTTTATAATGCAAACAGACTTCGAGAATTTTTAAGTAAATCCAAACAAATTAAATAAAAAGAAGAAAAAAAAATTGATAGATTCAAATCAATTTTTGATATCTAAGATAAAAACAATGCTAAAATGAGTTTTAAATGTATTTCTTACAAGATTTTTTTATCATAAAACCAAAACCATTTCGATTTTGTAAAGGCCAAGAGCAAATTTTTTTTTTCCATTAGGGTTAGGACTAGAAACCTATTAGCCCGAAAAACCCTGGCCCAGCCCATGAGACGGACTTCAGGCGGGAAAAAAAATCTGATCCACTGCGGGCAAAAAAAAGTATGCATATTTTTACGCCTTTGCACAAGCATAATAAAGAAAATACTTACATAAAAGCCTTAAAAGTAATTTATAAACCAAAACATAAAGAATCTATTTTATTTACTTTTTATACATAGTAATAGTCAATTTTACATTGATTTACCTTCAAAGAATATCATTTTTTTCATTAAACGTAATTTTTAATCTTAATATATTACAAATTTCGGAAAACGCAAATTATATGTCATTTTTATTGAGCATCAGTGCGGGAAAAACTGGGAACCACCCGGGCCAAGCCGCATATATTGTTTTTTAAAAAAGAAAACGGGCCGGGCTGGGCTGTGCCGGGACAGAGCAGGACTCTAGCTAGGACTACAGTTTAAGGTTAAGGTGTTAAATATATAAACTAAAAGACAATATTGTTATCGACAAAGAAATAAAATTATAGCTAAATATATTGATGTGAAAAATACAGATAATTTATTATTGAAACACAAAATAAAAATAGTGTGATTTATAAGTGTTACAACTTTTTTTATAATTTCCATGATTACGTGTGTATTAGTATATTTTTTGTTCAATTAGTTTTATGTGTAAAATAAATTTAAATCTGCAACAAACAGTATAGAATATTACAGGCATCCTCTAAGCTGTTTTATGCAAACAAAACTAACTTATCACATAAAAACTAAATAAACAAACATAAATCTAATTTACACATATTCATACAAACTAAAAAAAGTTGTAAAACTTTGACTCCTCACTGATTGAAATATGTTTTTCTTTTAAGTAATTTTATTTAAATATATGTAGAAATTTGAGACCTGCCGGTTCGGTTACGGACCGCCAGGACCGACCTGGAACGTTTTTTTTCAATCGCATAACCAATCCGATCAGAGAAACCGAAAGGTCTAAGGACCGGACCGGATGCGTAAAATATGCCAAAATGTCATTTTGGAAACAAAATTCTTACCGTAATTTTTTAATGATCTTATAAGATATACAGTTGTTTACAACTATCAATCAATATGCCTGTATTACAACTTGCGCAACCTAGCAATTAAGTGAAAATGGGCAAGAAAGCAGTACATTTACTTATGAAGTGTTCTTTTTTTATCGTTTTTATAAATATATAATGAACTTTTTTTAATACGTTGGTAATTGTAAATAAATAAATGCGGATAAAAGCTGTAACCATGTAAATATATCCAAAATTATATTGAATTATTTAAATGTGCATATGAGTGCTACGCACGTGGAATCAAATTTGATAATATAGGCAATTTATTTCAGATTGAATGTCAAAATTTTTAATCGAAATATCATGCAAGGGCAGTATAATTAAAAAATACAAAATTCGACTGCAATAGAATGTTTATTTATATTTTTATTTAATGTCGAGATACCGTCTGTCTTTATTGTGGCATCATGAGATGAAGCTTAAGGCTTATATAATTTTATATTTGATATATTAAACACAAATTGTGATATATTAAATTATAATAAAATATCAAAATTACAGTCCAATAAAACTACATAACATCAAATTTTTCCTTTATTCTCTTTATAAAAAAAAGGAAGTATTTTTTTTTCTCGGAAAGTGATAACCGGACCGGAATCCGATCCGATCCGTTCCGCCGCGGTTAATAACCGGACCGTGTGTTTTCCTTTTAGAAATATTGTGCTTTTTCGATAACAAAATTGTCTTTAAGATATGTATTTCTACCCCCAATGTACACCCCTAAACAAACCCCAGCCTTAGAGAAAACAAACAGAATGCATTTAGCCTTTACAAAATCAAAATTTATTTGTGCTTATAGAAAAAAATAACTTGAAAGAAATAAATTTAAAAATTATCTAAGCATTTTTTTAATCTTAGATATCAAAAACTAAATTCCTTGGGAACTTGTTTATATTAAGTTTCTTCATTTAATTTGTTTGTTTTATCGTAAAAATCCTATGATTCTGTATGCATACTAGACTTTTAGTTTGTTTTTGTACGCTTTAGGCATGTTTTTTTGTCCACCCAGAAATTTTTGTTGTAACTAAAGATAGAAATTAACCGAAGGCAAAACCTGGGACAGATTTACGTTTTCAGGGTCCCGGGCAGGGCTCGGATTTTTTGGCAGTTTAATTTTCAACTTTGTTAGTAAACACAATATTATTGTTTTGTTTTTATTTTTAACTGTTTTTGTTTGTCTTTTTATATTTTCGTAGCACTGCTAAAAATAGTGGCAATATCCAGGCTCCTACTTATTTTAAGACCTAAATCCCGAATTTAATATGCCCCTTGAAATGAGAAATATTAACCACGAATAAGATGCAGCTGATTAACCTGACAATAATTTTGCAATATCAGATTTACAGGTTACAGATTCTAGGCATGAGTCTACTTTACCAAAAATCATAATACTAGTAAGATATAGAATAGACGTTAAGGAATATTTTGGGGCGGTTGAAGAAGAAAAGAATACTGTAACTACTGCATCAGAGGTTGACTATGTCTGTCGATTTAGGCCTGAGTATTTAAAGCCAGTGTTTGGTAAAATGATCAATAGAGACCCATTTTTTAAAATTTGTAATAATGATGAATATTCTGCTTGGGGTCTAGAAAGTGATTTTAACATTGAAAAGCCTTATGATAATATAGATGAAGCAAGAAATAATGCATTTAATGAGTTGCGCGATACTGAAGATGCATTTCATTTCGATGAAGCGGAGATTTGTTCTACAAGCATAAGTGAAATAGATTCTTCGTGAGTAATGATGAAAATAAATATTAAAAAAACGTCGATGAGGATCAGGGAACTAATGTTAGTACTTATAACACTTTATTGGAATTTTGTAGAAAATCAAGCATAGTTATGTATGCTTCTGCTACTAATGTACAGTGCTTATGCTGTAAACAAATGATAAAATATGCTTGCGGACGCGGAAAAACACGTATAATATCACATTTAAACGGGAAGATACATGAAGAGAGAAAGATTGAATAAAATAGAAAAATTATTCCGGAGCCAAAACCGCATTTATGAAATTTAATGACACCCATTATTTGTATTATTTTAGATGTGCTGCTAAAATATTCCTTTATCACGCTTGTATGACCCAAAATTTACATATGAACTAAAAATAAAGGAAACAATTCAAATTTTCAGCTCGTCTTACTATCGAAAAACTGTATTACCTAGCTATTACAATCAAAAAAGGCAGAGATTCCTTGATAATTTAACGATAAATCATTTTTTTGATTTTTGATGAGACCGCTGACAGCAGATCACGATAAATGTTATACATTTTGATAGGGGAATTTAATCCAAGCAAGTTTTGCAAACCAATTTTAATTCAGACAGTAGAAAAATCGAAAACTAATAATAATAGAAATTTTAAATGAAATTGAAATGCTGATACCTCAAACAACAAAGGAAGTAAAAAATAATTCTAATTTTAATGTTCTCATGTCTGATAAAGCTTCATACTGCCTGGTCGTTGGACGCAAAATGTAGGAAAAATATTCCCAACTAGTACACATTACTTGCCTTGCACATTTACTCCATAATTTTTCTCATTTCATACAGAAAAATCAAGAAAAATGCATTTTGTGCCTCAAACATATGTCAAAGATATTTATTAGAAATAACA
>JAQFYM010005981.1:0-12379 GCA_034694785.1 Agrenia bidenticulata
GTTTAACTGCCCTGTACATTTTTTATGCTCAAAATTTCCCAAAATTTACTTAAATTCCCATTTTTCCTCAATAAATTTCCAATTTTTCCTTATAAAAATAGATTCCTGATTTTTTACAACTCTAGTCTTAATTTATTTATTTTCTTTCTCCCATAGATCTTGAATCAATCCTAATATCTTCTAATTCGTAGTTTTTATTTCGTTCATTTCCTCTTTCATTTTAGTAATTTCTTGTTCCAAGTCGCTTTTCGCTGCTTTTCCATCATTGTTTTTTATAATTTATCTTTTTTCTCAAGCGCACTACACATTCGTTTCATCGCCCGTGTGCTTTTTCTTTTTTTCACTGTAGTTATCTCCTTAATATCAGCTTCTTCTTTCACCTTTGTAATTATATCTCGGTCGCCTTGAATGTCAGTTCTGAGTCTATTGCGGCTGTCTGGACTCACCCCTTGCCTTTAAAGTACTCTTCTTGCTTTAGTGTTTAGTATTTCCATCTAATGCGATCTTCTCCTGTCTTCTTTGACGTAACAATTTGTCGCCTATATTCCTGTAGTAGATCATTATACTTCACTCGACATTTTCTATCAAACAGCTGAATGTTTGCCTCTCGAGCAATGCTCTCCCATATTTCTTTTATTTCATATGCCGATCTTGGGTTTTTCATCTTGTCTCTCCATTCACTCTTGTTTCTTGTTATCACAAGCATTTTGACATCTGTATTTTGAAACTTATCTTCTTTCATATGGGTAAAAATAAAGGGAAGATGGGTAAATAGTTTACCCATGCCATTAAAAAAGCAAAAAATTTACCCATGGGTAATGTTTTACCCATGGCTAAAATTATTACACCTCGGAAAATGGCCTTTTTTACCCATGGTAAAAATTTACCCATGGTAAAAATTTACCCATGGTAAAAATTTACCCATGGGTAAATCTTTAGGGCAAAGATACCTATTAAATTTACCCATGGGATGATTTTAATACGTACCCTATATATAAAACAATTTTTATAAATACATAGTGCGTAAAAAAACGCTATTTGCAGCCTTGTATTATATTTAATCAATATCAACCTCTATTATTTTTATTGCGAAATACTTTAAAATTAAAATACACACATTTTGGAAAACAGAACAACCACTTCCAATGCCACTTTACTTCTAGAAGTTTTATTCTACGTGACATTCCATTCTTTGAAAATCTTTTGTAAATTTTGTCTTTTTTTACATAATATTTAGACTTAAATTTCAAGAATACACAATTTGCTTTTATTTGCCCCTTGTATAAACAATCTTAGTTTGACATGTTTTTAAATACAAAAACTACAGATTGTATTATAAAAATGCTATAAAATCACAGTTACTTATAAAAATGGCGATTTTTACGCTTATATGGTAACATTATGTATTTTTTGTTTTTTTTTGTAAAATCTTGTTGTGATTTATCCCGTCCAAAATTCATTGTAACAAAAAATATCTGTAAAAGAGTATTCTAATATATACCCTTTACCGAGAAACTACCCATATGTATAAAAATGCAAAGCTGCCCATCCATGGTGCCTAATATTTCTGTACGAAACCGTTACAGTAATATGATGTGCAAAGTAAAAAAAATACACTCATATAATACAAAAAAAAAGCTTATGGCACCCTATGGGGTGCCATTATAACTACATATATACATAAATATACCGCAATTATTTTAATTGTAATATTATATACATATAAGTACAGTTTTAATCAAGGTGTTTCAGGGTTGCAGAATTTTACTACATTTAAACACTATCTTCGGTTTTAAAATCACCGGTTGAAACCGTAATGATAATAAATAAGCGCACAAAAAACACAAAAATCAAAAAAACATGCTCTTCTCACAATACATATACGGTCGGTGTCCCAACATGCCTTTTCTATTTGTTAGTTGATAAAAAAATGATGATTTTTGCGCGCTTTTAAAATATGACTGATGCATCAGTTGTTACTGCAATCGGACTTTATCATATGAACGCGGTAGCAAAAATGTAGTCTAGCCCCCCGTTTTTTGGGGGCAAATATAATTTGCTCCAATCTAAAGGGTAACCAGATGGTATCATGTTTGCTGTACATTACAGAACATTAAAAACTATTTCAGTAATTATAAACAAACACAAAGATATACAATTTGATATTTTTAGTTTCTTTGGTTTTATGGATACTTCATTTAAGTATCCTGATGTTAGGTTGTCAGGGTAAGGGTTAGGAATATTGTCAGTTATTGCAAAATTTGTTGTTAACCCTTTTGGCTGCAAAATCAAAAACAGGGGTGTGCGATTTTTTACTGCAAAAAATACATGATAAAAGATATTTCTTAATACACCTAAATAGTTATATACTTTTTAAAAAATATAAATACAAAGCAAATTTAGAACTTAGAATTTGTGAATTTTTTGTTATGCTCTGCTCGTCATTATACAGTTATTGCACTAAAAATATATAAAGCTGCAAAAAGTTATTACATTGTCAGTAAATTGAACGCAAAAACTGTTAATTAATTAAAATTTCATTTATCTACATCAATAGATTCATAAAGATTAAAATTTTTTAACCGAAAAATGTTGGAAAAGATACCAAGAAAAAGTCAATAACCCTAAGAGAAAAAAAGACAAAGTTGTTATAGAATATGTAAAAGCTACTATTTGTCAACAAAAAATTACACGAAATACGCTAAAGACAAATAATTAATACTGTTTTATAAATTTTTGAAGGTTTATAATAAGTTAAAAGGACGATGATCCTATTTTAGATTTATTGTATATTAAAAGACCAACAACAAGCCGATCCGTCGAAATTAATGCTCCCATGACAAAATCACCTTAAAAACACGTTTCTCTATGACAAGAGTTAGTTTTTATGCAATTTATGAGTACCTAGAAAATTACTATCTTCCAATTAGACATGTAAAGTTTAAATTAATGCATATTTCATTCATTTTTTAGGAAGAATAAACAGAATTGTATTGTACGCGTGTATGGTATGCCTAAATCATAAAATTTAAGTATAATAAGCGAGTTATATAAAGAATTTAATCTATTATGAAATAACTATGACAGATAAGATATATACAATCTTGACAAGACGGGTCTTTTCAGTATAAAACATACTAAAACTACCTTTTTTATCGCAATAGTGACGATAAAAAGTTATAAAAGTGAACATGACGTCAAGTGTCATTTTTTTGCTTAATGAATTGGGAGACGACTAAGGCCATTCTGAATTTAAAAAGGCCAAAAAACGCATTTCTATAAAGCATTAACACCATCGAGACCTAATCTCAACTATGATACCATTCAAAATTATTGGTTTACTTAAAAATATTATTTTTACAGATTTAAATATTATAAAAATCTTACTTGTGACAGAACCAAGAAGTATTTTGATACTATTGAAACATTTCAGTGGCCACAGATTTGCGGTTCCGTGAAATAAAACACTTATATGTAATGCCCTCAAGTTGGATTTGGTTTTTCAATTTTTAGATGTTGGCATCAGCAGTTTCTTTAAAGACAAACTATGGTAATATCGGTCCATGTTATAACCGGGATCAATGATTAAATAAGATAAAGATGTAAACATGGTATTTTAATCAGCTTCTTTAATATAGTATGTTTTTGGAGTAGTAAGTCTGCAAATGGAATTAATAAGACCACATGTATTAATTGCTGGAAGAATATAAGATAGAAAATAATTAATAGGATTCTGTAGGTAATAAACAGGAAGGCGATTAAGCATTTGACAATAACGAAGAGTATCAAGATGGCATATGTATTGAAAATGATGATATTGAAAACATGCTCTGCTCGAATGACACGAAGGAAAATATTGATAAACTTATGTTATATTTTGATAAAATCTGCAAGTACATAACCAGGGTAAGTTATGAAGCAGTATTTATGGCATACTATTTTTATTTCAATATTGTTTTTAACATAGTAGTAATAAAGTAGAAAAAGATATATATGGAAATTATGGTATTAACTAGCTAATGCAAATATGAACCACTGCTTCATATACAAAATATATTTACAGATGTTACTTTCCAAATTTTATATATCTTAAAAAAAATACACCTGCAATTTATTAGCCCCTAATATGACATAAAAATCGCATACAACTGTATATGTGATGTATTTTTTACCCTCTAAAGCAGCAAAAAAACATATTTGTGATATATTTTCTACCCTTGAAGAGGCAAAATTACATATTTTTACTTTTTTTTGACGCCATATAACGCAAAATCTCATATATGTGATTTATTTATCAGCAACTATACTTTAAAAAGTAAAATAGCCGTGGAGAAGATTATTAACACCCATCGATATTAAAAGTTAACGAATGAAATCGAGGGATACGAATAAAGAACAAATAACGATTGTGATTATGTGCTGTTTTCTTTAAAATGTAAGTAACTTAGAAAAATGCGCATGATGAACTACAATTATAACAATGGCAAAGCAACTAACAACAAAATGGATATGTGAGCTTTTTCTGTGCAGTGACGGAAATTTCTAATTAAACAAAGAGGGAAATTTTAATTGCTGTTTGAATTTTAAAAAAAACGCCGAAAAATTATACGAGAAGAAAAAAACAAAGATTGATATAAACGTAAAAATGATTATTGAAAGGATACAAGGAATGTTTAGAAGTAAAAACGTTAATCAACCGACTTATTTTTTATCGTTGGTATACTTACGTTTACTTAAAATTTACGCTGGAAAAATTGTGTTTTAATTCTTTTTAGACATCAAATTCATTTTTTTATGCTTTTAATTATGTTTTTCTTACATATTGATTGTGGAAATTTAATAAAAATGACATAGAAGCTAAAAAAAAGTAAATTAGTCTTTATGAACCGCTTAATGCATATTTTGTTATTTAACTTCAATTTATATGATGATCTGGTCGTAATTTAAGGGTGGGTTCAAACAGATTCTTATCGAGTGCGGTGTTTAAGGTGTTTTGCGTTGTATTTACATGAATTTTTTTTGAATGCAAGATTTATTATTACATTTTTCGGGCATTTTTAAATGTTCGCTTAGGCAAAAAAATGGTCCTAAGAATTTGTTTGCGTAAACAAAAAAAATAAGAAAGAAGTTTTGCATTGACTAAAAATGTACGTTTTTTGCAAAGCAATAAATTAAACGTTTTTTGGATATGCAAGCTTTCACTGCGATTTTTTATACACTCACCGGTAAAAATAATATATTTAAACGCAAAAAAACTTGACATAATAATTGCTGTACCTTTTTACGCTATAATGTATTACGCCTTTTGCCTTTTAATAATTTATTTTTGTTTTTTTTATTTATTTTCAGCAAATTTATTTTCCAAACTTTTTTAATACGTATACTTAATGAAATACCGTATGAATCTCATCTACATTTTCTTTCTTTGTTTATCTTCACTCATTCGAAGAGTTAAGAAAAATTTTCTTAATGCATCGTTGCATAATGAAAAACAGCGCAATGCGATATAAAAAACCTAAAAATTACATTCCGGTTTTTGATAATCTCTTTTTTTAGGAAATCAAAATTTAATAAAGAAAATTTTTTTAAAAAACTAGGCTAAACGTTCGTAAGCAAAAAATAGAACATGCCCTGTAATATAATTATACTTGCGATATATAAATATTGTATGCCAAATATAAACACTTAGACATAAAATGTTTTGCCATATCTACAAAAAAATGTAAATAAAGACAAAAAAAGGTCTTCAAATATCATTCTCCAAGTAAATATTTTGATCCCACTGCATTTTTTGCACACTGAATTGTATAAAGAACATTATTATCAGACTTATTTTTATCATTTAAAAAAAGATGTTTACTTTTATGTTTATTCTGAAAAAAATAAAGGGATACATGATACGGATTTGGTAGTAACTTTCGTAAAATAAAATTTTTACGTGACTTGTATACTGAAGTATAAACAAAAAACGTGATTACTGCGGCAGTCGGCGTATAACTACTTGTTTTTTGTTGTAGATTTCTTGTAATTATATTACGTTTTCCAGTGTATAAAAAAATTTTTTTTAATACCATTTTATACTCTGAAAAATTTACAACAACTGGAAATATGCATTGTTGGTGATAGATAACACAAATAACAATATAGGAAACTAAGAATCTTTGATGGCGCCGTAAAAATGTTTTGACGTACAACTTACAGCTTAAATTATCTTAAAAGTCAGATATAGACTTTACTTAAACTAATATATATAAAAATAAATAATTATAGGAATATAAATTTTTTGCATAGTAAACAAATATTCCTATGACACGGCAGTCTGTTCTCAAAGCCACAGTCTTTTTTTTTCACTAAAGAATCATCTACAACATACAATGCAAAAAAATACATTATCAATGTAAAACTGCCACATGAAAAAAACAACAACCAAAAGAAAAATCCATAAGTTTTTTTAACTTATCCATTGACATTGTCTCTGGTATGCAGACAAAAACTCAAGTGACGTTGACACAATCTAAATGTTAAATTGACAACAGGCTGTCACCTACAGCAACACTTCAATCAACAGACAACTCCATAATGTGTGAAAAGCCAAGTTGAGCAACATACATAACCAATCCGATGTTAGATATGGCTAATAATACCTGAAAACAATAAGTATGACAAAAATATCGAATATTTCATTTTATTATGTCTATTTACGCAATATGGTAGACAAATACAAAATGTGCGCAAATATTTACGGAAATCATAACAAGGAAATTACAAACCATTTTTTAAATGGCATGGTTTTTGTTAGAAAATATTACTATTACGTTAATAAATAGACTCCATTTAGTTCGTTCTTTAAAAAAACTAGAAGAATTCGATAAAACCTTTTTTCTACGTAAAGCAACATATATACCCCAACATCTACAAACAACCCAAAAATTAAAAAAAAAGACTTTTTATTACACTTAAAAATACGTGAAGAAAAAAAAATCTTTTAAATTTGCTAATAACAGGAAAATGGAAAAATATTCTGGTATTTTATTAAAAGTTGCAATATGGCGATAATAAAAGAGTGTTTGAAATATAGGGACATAAAAAAAAACGCAAATCTACATAAGAAATTTATAATTAAAAAATACTAGTTAACACAAAACTAACACATAATACGCAGAAACTAAAATAACGACTTGACGATACAAAACGCGTGTTTATCGTTTGACACTGGGAACGCAGTGTACAAGAATCCAGAAATCTTTATAAAGGTGTTACCAGTGCCGGATTTACAACATCAGCGGCTTTGGGCCAATGTTATTTTTAAAGGCCTTCCCCATATTTTTGTGTGTATTTTATTATGGGCATTTTTTTTGCTAATTTTTGTTTTTATTATTTAGTTTTAAATCAGTTTTTCATTAGTATAATTTTTTTTTGTATCTTTCGGGTATGTATCTTTTGTATCTGATGTTCTAATATTTGAGTTTTTTTTTGTTTGTTACTAACTTTGCATTCTTAAAAGCATTAACTGTTTCTATTTTTGTATACCTAATGGTTTGTTTTTTCAATATAATATAGTGTTTTAATATTTTATTTAAGCACAATTAAATATATTCAAATATATGTTTTTTATAACATTTACTTTTTTTAAATAGATTGATACAATTTGTTTGTTCTCAATAAAACACTGCATTCACTAAATTGCCAATAAACAAAAAGCTTTATAATGTGCATCTATTCTACCAAGAAACAAGAAATATTGTATTCATAAGAAACATATTATATCCGTTAAATACGCGGGGGCGTGGGGGGCCCGGGGGCCTGGGCCCGGGGGCCTGGGCCCGGTGCACTGCCCGTAAATCCGGCCCTGGGTGTTACATTGTTATTTTTTTTAAAGCCCTGACTCATAAAGTCATGATTGCTACTTAAGAAAGGACACAAAAAACAACGAGCTCAGTTGTAACTAAAAAACATTCAATACAGTATATACTGTTTTAACCATATTTTTACATCATTTGTCAGATGCATAACCGAGGCATGAATTTACGAAGTAAAACAAAATACAAGCATAATCTGGTGTCATGTATTTTAGGTTTTACTGCATTCTTAAATAAAGAGTTCAACAAAAATAATATTAATGCAATAAACAAGTGAAAAAAAAAAATTACGAAAGATTAACTATTTCAAGATGTCAGCACAAAACCACAAAAGTTTTACAACTGCAGTCGTAACAACCCAAAAATTAGATAAATAGCTAATATTGAAGAATAAACACTATGGCAACATTTTTGCTGCGCATTATGACCAAGGTTCGTATCTTTCAATCATATATACTCCAAAAAAAAAACAAAATTAAATCTTTGTAAACTATAAGGTACAATAAAAGCACTCTGAAAATATTTTATGTCGCACTCCCAATCATTACTAGACAATAAAAACGAATGAAATTAGATTTAAAAATGCCAAAATTATAAAACTGTCAATATTGCATATTTATTTTGATATGCATTTTTTGAAATGAATTTATGAACAGCACGCTGTTTTTACAAGCCGATCTCAACTCAGGGGCTACCAGATATTTATATAAAAAAGATGAAGTATAGAAAGATGCACTTTTTAACAATATATTTACAAAAAACATTGCTGTGCAGTTTAGATTATGTTTTTTGTATTTACTTTTCCAAAAAGCAATAAAAATACATTTTGGCTGTCAGTTTATGTTCGTTTTCTCGAAGATGACATACTTATAATAGTAGAACAAAAGAAATACCCCTCTTGTATCAAAACACAATTTCTAAGATTCTTCGTACATCAATATTTACATCCGATTCAAAAAGTGTTGTTTTATACAGAAAATTTTTGGATGATAGTGCATACTGTATAAATGCAAACAATATGTGCTGAGACTGAAACACAAATAAATATTACAAAGATAAATACCCCTATAAATAAAAAGCAACCTCTAATTTGGCGTTTTAGAATAAAACAATGTGTTACTAAATATGGCAACTCAGCACAATTGTATAATCCGCGATAATAAAGCGTAAAAATAACCTTTTTTGTACTGCAACAAACAAAGAAAAATCCATGTAGTAATCTATATTACAAGAACACGCCAAAAATTTAAATTAATTTTTCCGAAGACATAGTTGCAAGCTGGTTTACAGATAGAAACAATGTTTTTCATTTTCGTTAGACTTTGATTCAGCATGACAGGTGTATTAATATCTTTAGCGTCAATTTATTTGAATGCAGAAAGAATTACACGTTACTTGAAAACAAATGATCCGCGATAATACAAGGCTTTTATTGATAAAAAATCTAACCATAAAATAAGTATTTTTTTATACAGAGTGAAAGAACATCACTCATCTTTACAAAAAAAATTATGCTATATCTACCGTTGGCGGATTACCCCAAAAAACATACAAATGAGATCATACTGTTATACCAAAGTAGACAAAAAGCAGGTTATACATTCACGCATCAAATTAAGTACCATTTAGGGATACGCGATTTTTTATTTAAACTACAGACAAAAAAGAAATAACTGCGTAAATGAATGATGTGCTGGCGCCTACAATGAACGCTGCCACAGGGGTTTTACACTATATAAAGATAGATACTGAAAAGATTGTCGAAACATACTGTTTATAGTAGAAAACGTACTTACATTAAAAGTTAAAACCATGTTTACACTCGCAATGCATTAATTATACGTAACGTGTTTTGTATGTTTTTTTGGCGAATCTTTTAATACGGTAACAAAGTATGTAAAAAATGCCTAGAATATCAACGCTGTACTTTTTTACATATATAACAAGATCAACCAGAGATTTTTTTCAGGCGCAATTCATTTCATAAGGTATGTAAGAATATCTTGAGACCAATGTAAAAAGCGACAGCAAACTTAAAAATTTTATATAAGTAAAGTTGCAGATTTTTTTGTACGCCATTTTACATTATGTGAATTTATAACAATAGGTGTTAGGTTTAAAACCAAGGAAAATTGACAAAAATGCCCGTAGAAGTATTTTACTGATCCGACCCGCGGAAACGCTTGATTGAGCGTTTTGCAACAATTTTTACATTTAAAAAGTGTTTTGATTGTAGTTTTGACATGTAATTACATGCTCTGGATTTTCAACCAAGTAATAAATTTTTTAAATAAATTATGTGACAAATGATACAAAGAAAGTGTTTAAAAAAGAGATAATGTTACAAAAAAACATAAAACCAAAAATTGTAAATAAATAGTATCTTTTTAGTTTTATCATGGTTTTTCATAATAAAACATAGGCTCGGCCTGATGTTCCCAACAATAGGATAGCACAAAATAAAGTTTGCAAAAATAAGTAAAACTAAAACAAAAGCCAAGTAGAAACAAATTACTTATAAAAAATATAAGTTACGAAATTTCTTTGCTTATTGTTTTACAAAAACGACAAGCATACTGTAAACAAACCTACAATCCAACTGCCAATTTAGTTGCAGACAGCATTTATGCTGACTAATTTAACAGGGATACGCATATTCCAAAATCTTTAATTTATTTCAGTACGCAAAAAAATAAGATCGTTTAAACATAACTTTTTACACAATGAAAAATTCCACTTGTCTGAAATTGCCATTTAATTTAATCCAATACATTTCTTCTCGCAACAAATAGCCCTAGATTCCGAACTCAATAAATTTTACAGCCAGCTCTTTTAAAAGGCAGCTTTGTTTTATAAACATGCAAAAAGAGATACGATTTCACAACAAGTAATAAAGAATAGTAGTACTGCAATGGTACACTAAAAAAAATTGAAGTTTTTTTTTTCTGACTTCTAATTAATTTCTGATATATGGGACAAATTAAAAGGTGTAGCTGTGCAATAACAAGAATAAAAAAATACGTGCAATATTTAACGCAAATAACACTATCTAGTGGGGTAAAATGCTGTTATTATGCTCCTTTTAAAAACAATATGCATAGATTAAACTTTTGGCCTTAGCAACATCAATATATATAAACAAGCAAATTACAGCTTATGAGAGTGTTAAAGGTTTATTTTTGATCTTTGCGTAATATATATATATTTATAAAGGTATACAATACAAAAAAGCTATGGCATACGAAATTATTTTAATAGTAATCATATATTTTTATAACGCGGAAGACGGTAATACTTACTAAAAACACAAGTTAATACTTTTACCGACATGAGAAAAATAAACTAAAACAAAAAACCACAAAAAAAAACAGCCATGATCGTCTTATATGTTACTTTAAGTATGCAAAAATTATATTTTTAAGAACATTTTAGACAAAACAGGTTATGTAAATATATTTTTTTTTGCATACAAAGTATATACTTTTTTACAAAAACTTTTAGAAATTTTCAAACGCAACGTACTTACAAGATAATGTCTTTACAAAATTAACTGCAAGCCGATAAAACTGCATTTCGTTAGCAACAACAGTTTATGCTTGCAATTGCACTTACCTAGGGGTTTTACTGCATGTTAAGAACTAGATCGTACATAAATATACGTTCATCAACTTCTAACTGCTTTTTTCTTGTTACATCGACAGCTCATATAGTAATTCATGCATCTAGAAAAGTAAATATAGAAGTTGTTTTATAAGTATTAGAATTTTAAGTAAAATAAGGTCAAAAATAGTTTACGGGTTAGATGTAAATTTATGACAATTTGACAGTTTTCTGTACCTAGGTAAAGGTAAGAATGCGTGTAATGCTAACCCACTACAATATAGTCTCTTCGAATATTAATTTTGAAAACAGCAAGTAACTAAGAATACAAACTAATAAACTCACAAACTAGCCATTGTAAACGTTTGCATACAATACACGGTGTGGTACTTTTGCACTTTGTAAAAAATGTACATAATTGTGCATGCTTTTACTATAGTGAAATTTCAAGTTTTTTATAATTAAAAAATATGCAGTTTTTAGTTACCAAAAATATATAAGTTTATGCCTATCAGATTTTTCAGGCATGCGCCTCCGAAGTATCAACGCAAAGCTGCTTTTTTTGACAGTTTTTGGCGAAAGTATAAGAGGAAAGTTTTTGCGTTTACAATATAACAAATATAATTACAAAAGCATACGACAAAACTAGCAAACCAGTCATTATGATACAGCAAATGCTTAGATGTGCAAATCGCATGCAAACACAAGTTATGCACATAAGGAACAGCTTGTTTTGTGCGTATAATCAGTGGTGCGTTATAAATTTTTTTCTGGGGGGGGCTTAAAAAATTTAAATTTTTTTGTGGGGGCTCAAAAATATTGATTTTTTTTTGAATGTAATTTTATACATAAAACTTCAAAAAAATCAAAATAAAAAATTTTCCAGAAAGGCGTGGGGGGGGGGGGGGGGGGGGGGGGGG
>JAQFYM010005982.1:0-12376 GCA_034694785.1 Agrenia bidenticulata
CAAAATTTCAAGTCAATCGGACTGTTTTGAGGAGAGTTATCGTGATGACAGACAGACAGACGGACAGACAGACGGACAGACAGACACGGTGATCACATAAGCCCTGGCTCGGGCTAATTATCTAAACTTTTTGTGTATTTTTTATAATCCGCCTGTACTGAACATAGAATACCGTTGGAAATTAGAAAGATATGTAATTGGTATTCTAGATGCGGCTTTTCTGCTCCTCATATACTTTTTTTTAATTAAAAATTCTTCTTCGCAAGATAAGAAACTCTCGTCAAAATGTGACTAAAAATTATTTTTTAGGAAACAAATTATTATTATTTAATGAATATTTATTGCCTTTCTTTAATACATTTGGTAACTGCATTCGAACGTTGATTGAAGAATCATTATGAGCTTAGTATAAGGTCTGAAAATTCGAAATTTCTTCGTTGTGCAATTTATAGGCAGCATGTCAAAAATATAAAATCGTCAAAACTACTGAACCTCCGGACATTGTAGTATAATAATAATATTATTATGTTTTAACCTTTGTTAGCTTATATCCATAGCTTAAATAGTTTGGTTTAGCTGTCTGCACAGATTGAACTTGTAAAGAGCTGAAGATAATTATTCATTCATTAATATCTTACAAAACCCTGCATTGTTGACCGTTTGGGTTTAAATATAAGCGCATTCAAAAGTGTATTTAAAAGCTACAATGGTCGATTGGAACTACATATATTAATCAGTCAAATTTTTAAATCATCGGCTTCAACTCCTGCTTAGCTTCGTCCCCTGAAGATTCAAAATCTTCAACAGAGACTAATGGAGGCCTTAAAATATCATTAGTTGCGGACTCAGCTGTGTTAAATTTAACTAGCTCATGGCTTGACTTTGTATGTTTCAATTCCTTTGTTTCCACTTGCCGGAAATTCTGAAGGCTTTGGCTTCGGTGACTATGACCTAGACCGTGACCTTCGCAGGGAACTAGTAAGGAGCGGAGTGTATCATCTTCTGCCACACAGCATTTCTTTTCATGACAATCGTCCGTCGAACCACAGGGAAGGAAGCACTGTTTCTTTTTACGGGTTCCTGGCGATTCACCATCGTTATTTATCTGTTAGAAACATTCGTTTTTAAATTATTTGAATTCTCTTGAAAGCTTGGGAAATTAATGTAAAATTAAAATAGCATCAATCAACCTCCATGAATTCTGGTTGCAAGGTTACGTGCGAAATCCCTTTGCTCTCGAGGAATTCCGTTACATTGTTTTGTATAATCCAGCAGTCTTTAGTATTTTGAAGGACCAGATGAGCCGAAGCGATGATTCGAGCAGGGGTCAGTTGCCAAACGTGAAATTCATGGATATCACAAATCTCTGGGAAACTTTCATGAAGCTCACTCAGTAAGGTTTGAACATTGATGTGGTCAGGAATCGTCAAAAGCAGAATGTAACCAGCTTCTCTTGCTACAATGAAAATCAATTCATTAAAAACTCGATTCTAATTTAATCAAAGATCAGTGACTAAGCTTACCAAATTTGTAAGAAAGGCAGACAAGGATCACAACTTCTAATATCGTAACACTCGGGTCGAAAAAATCAGCCAGACTGTGAGTCCAAAAATGCACCACTGCTGCACAGATGATGACTAAGATACAACCTATTTAAAAATAAAACCTTGATTATAAAACGTTTTATTACTTTTCGTCGCAGTGCTTTTATATCAGAATTAACTTAAAGTTACCGAAAAAATCTCGGAAAAAGTCAACTGGTCCTGCACGACGTATTCTAGGATCTTTTTCAGGACCACGACGAGCAGATGGAGAAATTACGATATCCTGACCTTCCTTGTGGGATCCAAGAAATCCTTGTTGTTGATACGAGTAACCTTCAAAAACAGAATCATCAAGAATATTCTTTCAGTTTTAAATATCTTGGACATCGAAAAGTTCTCAAAATCTACCTCCGATCATAACACAAGTCACTAAATTAACCACAAGTCCTAGAACTCCAACGGCCCCGACCCACACTGGGTAATGCATCTTCTCATGATGTGATGCATGGAACATGGCCTTAAAATTAATTTTCAATAAACAAAATTCGTAAACACATTTCTTTAAAAATGCTGCAATATTAAAAACCATTTAAAATACCTGCAAAGCCTCGACCACTACTGAAAAACACAAAGCAGCCAGGAAACATAGACTAGACACAGCTCCGCAAACATCGATTCTTGTCCAACCGAATGTGTTCATGACATTAGACCCCTTCCGGCACATCTTTAAAAATAGAAATATAATCAAAAACATGTTCAAAATCTAAATTCCCAGAAATTCATAAAATTAGTGTTTTTGAACTCTGAAAATTGTTTTCAAATACCTTGGTCGTCATAATGGAACAGCAGAGGGACAAAATATTGTACAACATGTGGTACGCATCAACTTGTAAAATCAGAGAATGAGTCACATGCGAAATTATAAGTTGAACGATGAAATAAAAAAAACTTAGCAGCAGAACCGTGTACAGTCGAATTAGCGAAGATTCCCTAAGGAAATTTTTCGATGAGGTCGACGGAGGCATTTTAGCTGATGTTTTAACTAGTTAGCTCCAACGTATTTATCTCCACAGTGTAATAAAATCCTTATTTTAAAATTGTAACTACAATTAAATAAACGCCCCTTCTGTCCTCTCTTCACCCTCAGTCATCTGTCATCTCTAGGCAGTTGACAGTTGAGAAAATTGTCGCGAAACTTTGAGCTTTAAATTAAAGTCTATAGTCTTAATCTAGTAACGATATTAAATTCCAACTTAAAATTGAAATACATAGCCCAGACACATAGGCCTATTTTACACACATTGTCCTTGTACCCCGTCCAGTCAATATGGACACTCAGTATGCAAATAAAAGTCAATTTCTACTGATAATATTAGTGATAACTGTCATATGTACGAGATTATAAGCTCAGAGAGAGTCTGTTTTCCAAGTCATCATTGGGTAGAGAAGCTGCTGGGAAGATGAAAGCTAAAACATTTTAAATTAAATGTGAACTCGTTTTATTATGTGATCTGCGGAACAGCCGAACCCACTCGACATATGGCTCTCACCATTCTATGTTCATCCTCGTTTACTGTAAAACAAAAAATTAAAGGTTTTTTAATACATACTCGTGCTAGAGCTTACACTAACTACACCCGTGCTTATAATAAGCTCACCTACTTGGTAACCAAAACCAATCTGGTTTTATATAGTCTTGTATCATACTTGTATGCAATGGAATTTTTTTTACATGGTTTACATATACACTCACATATAATTTACGTGGGGAATCGAATGGGGATGCTGAATGTATTTATATCTTCTAAACTTAAACACACGTTTATTTAGTTAGTTTTGTATGTTATATGTATGTTTGTATTTGGTAGAGGTGATTCCGAATCCAGTGGATCTCCCAAAATTCTCTCAAAGTGTTTTCGTTCCTTACTGGATTTTCAAATAGGAACTCGAGTTCGTTGATTCGTTCACTTTCGCTCCACAGATCTATTCTGAATGAAGATCAACATTCTCAGAGAGAGATAGAAAAACTGAAGGCTTTTAATACGAATGTACTTGGTAGGCTGGGAGGCATTTTTCATCAGGGACAGTATTGTATTGGAATGTCGAATGTGGAGTACAATTATTATATATTTATTAATGATGGTAGGAAAACAAATACAATTAATATGCAATGACAACTTTGACTTAATTGCAGGATTATCAAGGAAGAGCATAATTGTTTGGCTTTGTAGGTTCGGTTAGGACTTAACGATGAGAGTTGAGTAAACTGTAGAGGACTGCAAAGTAACTGCTTTGTGAAAGACATATAATTTGTTTGAACGAAGTCGGTGGAGAATAGATCTTTGGACTTTGTATAGCGTCTGGATTTTGACATGAAGGACTTCTTGAAGGATAAAATAGCAACCTTTGTTCATGTACACTAATCAATTTATTGATTTACTTTAATATTTATGAGTTTCCTATGCAGCATGTTGACAAATGGACTAGTTATGTTTAACAAGTAATATTAATCGATGATGACGAATGTCGATATAATTATTTTCAGATTTTTCAATTAACTCAATGGTTAAGTTGGATGTGGGAAAAGTAAGTTTCTGGAAATCTAATCATGTTCAGCGCATCCAATTTATCCCAACTGCCACCGAAGTAAGAAATTCTTATTGATAAATATTCGAAAACCAGTGGAAAATTATAAATCTAAAAGAAAGTACTTTGACCATCCATCAAATACTTCTGTGGCTTTTTTTCAGACTTCAGGCGTAGTGAAGGATTGCAAACATGTTTGCCATGATGCAGCCAAGAAATTTTTCTAAAAAACAGCATCTCAGGATTTGAAGGATTGAAATGATTACCATAAGACTAAAGCTGCTCCTCCCCTGGAATATCAATGGCACTTGCTGCAAGGTTCTATATTGCAACGCACTACAAGCAAAATTTAATTTCGTGAAAACCCCAAAGAGAATGAAAGTTTAAAAATTTACAGCCTCCGGTTAAGCCTTGAAATTTTGAGTTCAAATATCTCGAGAAAAAACTATTAATTTTTGCATGACAAATGATTGTCGAGGACTTGCAAGAACGCTCAAGTGCTTTTCTTTGAATATTTACCTTTGCTTTTGTTTAGTTAGGGTTTTCCATAAACCGGTTATAATTACATATAGGCAATGCTTACTCTGACTACCAAGTACATATTGGTTTTATCAACCCTATTACTACAATATTAAAGTATATTCAATAGCTTTGTGAATTGAAATTCTCAGCTAATATCATTGCGTTAAAAATGATACAATGCTAAGTTGCAAAAAACGTAAACTCTGCAGCAATTTTTCATTTAAAAAGGCTGTGTCATACATTACGCTTTAAAAGCTATACAACCTTGAAAGTTTTGGTCAAAAAAAACCAAACAACTTTTTATCCATGTAACAATATTCGTACTTGAAAAACTGGAGATAAAAACATTTTGTCCTTAATTAAATGAAATCTGTAATTGGGCAAAGCTGTGATGTTTTATGTATTAATTTAATTTTGATTAGATATTAAGGGAAATATCTAAATTAACTTTTCTGTTGGCTTAATTGAAGTTACAACAATTAACTCCGTGTTTACATCAAACACGGGAACAGAGAATCAGAAAAGTGACTCGGTTTGAACCATAAATCCACTTAATTACTGAACATTGATACAAACCACCGAAATTTTGAACTTGAAGATATATTTTTTTTAAATCCTAGATTTCAAATACAATGGCAGTTTTGTTATTAAATTTTTTTACCTTAAATTATTTTCTGGGATTAAAATTGATTTAGTTAATGTTTTTAAAACTCACTACGACAAGAATTTGAATTTCAGCAATAAAAATAAATTTTAGGAATAATTAAATTAATTAGAAATAACTTTTCGAATCAACTTTAAGTAAGGAAACTATTTATTATATGCAGATTTTTAAAACTTAAACTTCATCTTTGGCAATATTTTATTTTTAAATCCTTTTCATTCATAAATTAAATGATTCTACGAGGTTGGTCTAATTTATTCTTCAGGATCAACTACGTTCATCAAAGTTCTTGGCATAGTGGAATTAAGTGGAACATAAAAGACTATTAAACAAGTTTCATTTTTCCACGACACATTTATCAATGTTTTCCTCAACTTGGCATGAGACAAACTACATGGACACGGGTTGATGTAGTGCTATACTGTCGAAGCTTTTTAAAAAATTTCAGCTAAAACGTATTCCAATTTCAAATGAACCAACTTGAAATTTGGAGAGTCTGTTTTTTGCTGACTACGAGGAAAGAAAATTTTAAAAACCCATTATACTTGAGTTATCATTTTGTCACTATCGTGTTATTATCGTTATCCTTAATTAAATCATAGGGTAAACCTCGTGAGATCATTGCTTTGAAATAAAAAAATAATTTTTCTATATTGACGGCATTTACCTGTATTAGAAGTATTAGAACTGAATTTTGTAATATGCTCAGCCCCCTCCCTCCATCAAGCTGTTATTGCTTATGTGATAGTAACAGTACACCCAACGAGCTAATTAAAGTGCGGTCACAAGAAATTGAAGAGGTAGCCAGGGATTGCGTATAATAAATTGATGTAGTAGTAACACTAGCACTATGCTTGATAATATTGCCGAAGATTTATAATGGCTTTCATGTATGGGTTTTGAATCATTTGGGGAAGCACGGCCGTCTTTGACAGTTGATGAACCAGCAAGGTGGTAATCTCAGTTTTTTCCCATTCAATTGTCCAAGTTGCTCATTGTTGAAAAGTTACTACACTTGCACATACCATCCTAGCACTCCTTTTGTCTTCATTCCCAATAGCTTTAATTTTCCAGCCGTCAAAATAGTAAATCCTATATAGAATTTTCAAAATGTTTTTGGAAGCCATTTTGACACTCGTCTTAGCTGGAGTTGTCTATCTACGTGTTTCGAATCCTGGGAAGAAAAAATTTCCCCCAGGTAAAAATATATAGCCTTATAAATTTACAATTTAATTTCAATAATCTTTCAAAAAATATTCTAAAATTTCAAAGGACCGAAGAGATGGCCTATTGTTGGAAATATTCCAAACATTGCCGTTCTAGATCCAAAGTACCCGCATCTAGCGATGGAAACTTTGGCAAAGACATACGGCAATGTGATGGGTCTTGGTTTTGGAGTACATGAAGCTTGTATGTTTGTCGTTTTAAATACCACTACACAGATACGAATATGACAATGAATTGCTTTTCAAAATACTCTTTTCAGGTATTTTATCTTCATATGAATCTATCAAAGAGATTTTGACAAGAGAAGAAACCAGCGATCGTTTCAGATTCACCTTTGTCACAGATCGATCTTTTCATAAAAGTTTGGGTAAGGTTCTCAACGGGTCAATATACTTTTGGCAAAGATATTTTAATTTTTTCAAACCCTAAATACAATTCTGAGATTTGATCATCTAGGAATAATTTGGTCCGAGGGTTCAATGTGGAGCAAGATGAGAAAGTTCACCGTCAAAGGCCTCCGAGAGTTTGGGTTTGGCAAGCAGAAGTCCATGGATGTTATCGTTCGGGAAGACATCGAAGAGCTCACTTCTTACCTAAAAGAGTTAGCTGAAAAGAATAGCGGAGAGGTTGAGGTGGACCCCCATCATTTTGCCGGAAGTATCATCAACATACTTTGGTGTCTCGTGGCAGGATACAGATTTCCTATTGGAGATCCCACCGTACGGGGAATTCTTGACCACGGTAACCGAATGGCAGAAATCGTCGGACCGGCTAATGTATACAATGCCCTTCCATTCTTAAGGCACCTTCTTCCTAATTGGACAAACCACGCTACTCATTTAATTTCCCACAAGGAGTACCAGGATTTCGTCAAGGTTGAGTTTAGACAAAAATCTCCTGGACTAAGTTTTAAATAAATAGGTCTTATCTTTTGAATTCCATTTTCTTATTTTAAGGTGATGATCGAAAAGGCTAAGGTCGTTAGGGCAGCCAGACAAGACAATGAGCCTGAAAACTTTATAGAGGTGTTTTTGGACGAAATCGTAAAGAATAGCGGAGATCCCAATACAATATTTACTGGTTAGGAATACCTGCCTTTTTTAAATTTACAGATACAGATATATGAGTGCTGATTGTTATGAGCTAAATTGAATCTATAAATTATTTAGAGGAACAACTCATTCTCACTCTGATGGATCTTTTCCTCGCTGGGTCAGAGGTAGATAAAATGATAACTCAAGTAAAGGGCTTTTTACATTTTTTTTGCTCTTAGACTACGGGGACCGCAATGGTATGGACTATTTTATTCCTCGTCCTTAACCCTAAGGTTCAGTCGAAGCTCCGAGACGAAGTACAACAAGTTTGTGGATCTGGGCCAATAAATATCCAAGACTTCCAAAAGATGCCATATTTGAAAGCCACGATCTACGAATCAATGCGGCTGAGTAATTTCGTCCCGATTGGGCCACCAAGAACAGTTTTGAATGATATTCCTTATAAAGACTTCAAGATTAAGAAGGTAATTCAACAAAAATATACTAAAAAAATTGATTATTTGGAAGAAAACCAGGCTAATCATTTGTTTTATTATAGGGTTGTATTCTGATGTCTAATTTGACTCCAATATTTAATGACAAAGCTTATTGGGGAGACCCTCAAGTTTTCCGACCGGAGCGTTTCTTGGATGGTTCAGGGACGAAGGTCATTAATATCGAGAGAGTTTCACTGATTTTTGGCTTAGGTATGTTAATAATAATACTCCGAATCCGAATTCGGGTTTTTTTATATTGACTCAATTTTACTTTAAATCATTAAGGGAAGCGAGGTTGCATGGGGGAGAGCTTCGTTTGGAATGTACTGCCCATGTATTTGGCCAACCTAGTGAGGACCTTCACGATGGAAGAGATCCCAGGACGGAAACCCACAATGAAGGATCCCCACCCTGCTTGTACACTCCTTCCGCAGCGGTACAGTATAAAACTGAACTGGGACTAATGAGGATGATTTACATGTTTTAAATTGTGAATGCATTCGATTCGATAGATTCTAAACGATTTAGTTGATTCTCTAATAGCTTTCTATGAGAATATTTCTAGAATGTACTCACAGGGATCCGCAAAGGACAACTAAAATATAATTCCCGGCTCCCGCAGTTACCATCTTCAAGATCCACTAAATTTCATAACACTGTAGTCACACGTAAAAATTTAACCGTCTAAACTTGTCTCCCTTTATTTAAAAATCTCTCAGTGATTTCAACATAAGCGTTAAATGCTCGAAGAAGTAAAAATCTCCGTAAACAATGCCGGTATTGAAATCATTTTCACCTCTAAACACAGTCCCATTGACCAAAATTGCAGGAAGCTTATATTCAGGCTTCCCATCCGCTCTGTACTTCTCAGACATTAAAGATTCCATGATATTCTCTGCAGTATGGAAATAAGTTTCATTTCCAGTTATATTGTAAAGTTTCAAAAGGGCATGGGCTGCAACAGCGGCGGCGGAAGTGTCTTTAGGAACGTTGGTACGGGGCATCAAAGTCATAATAAGGGACAAAATCGTTAGGAAAATTTTGGATTAAATAGTTGGCGGCTTTCTGGGCGTATTCCAGAAATGGATAGGACCCACCCCCGGAACATTTTCATGAACTGTTGTCAATCCATTAATCATCCAGGCCAGGCCTCTGGACCAAGTTGAATTGTCCGCGTAACCTTGATGGTTGTATTTCCTTACAACATCTCCAGTCGTTTAATTGTAGGCCACTACGTGATACACCGTTGCTCCAACGGGGCGGAAATGGTTCGAGATCGTTTGAAGAGAGTGGGACACGACAATATCAGTGAAATTTGAATCCCAGCCAGAAAGTCTTGATGCGGCCAGCAGGAGTTCGAGGTTCATCATATTGTCAGCAACATGGAATTACTGAAACTTCTCCAGGGAAGCCTGGATGATTTGCATCAATATTCCAGGATCTGATCACTCCAGCAGCAGCTTTAAATATTTATTCAGTGATATGAAATAATTCCATGTTTAAGAAACGTTATTTTCAAAAGTCTTACGAACGAAGCGTGTTGCTAGTGATTGTGCTGCTTGAATGATCACAGGAATAGATTCGAGTCAGTATGTCCCCCATATTCTAGTCCGAGTCCAAAGGTTGACATGATGACGAAACCGATGTCATGGGTTCCCGTGTCAAACTGACGTTCTTTGACCCTTTCTTGGTACTCCAGGGCCAAAGTTTTCCACGATTCTTTACCAATTAACTTGTACAGAATCCATAAGGATCCTCCATAAAAACCTGCGGTCCAATTATTAACTTCTTTTTTATTCCATGTTGACGATGTAGGATTGCCAGTGCTTATAAAACCTTCTTGGTTGGAAATACTTTCAGATAAAATTGTGTATTGCTGAGAAGTATAGTTTAATGTGTTCGATATTAATAATTGGGGGGCTACAGTTTCAAACGAATTTGTAAAATATATTAAAGCTATTGAAACTGGTGAATAATTCATTGTTTTTAACGCGGCTTCGATTTTCAGTTTTTTTTTAAAATAAGTTTAACGTTGGAGATAGGAATGATGTATGAAACTGATTTTTATGTTGTGGACATTTGTACAGGATTTTAAAGGTTGAATTTAATTAATTTTTGGCCAGCCCAAGGCGGATAAGCCTTATCATTAGATATGAAAAAAAACATCATATTGTTGAGTACGATATTGATATCTTGATGTACATGATTGGTATGAATCTCCCGATGCGCATTTTGGTGTTCTTATAATTAATTTGATTGAGACGTCGAAGTAATTTATTTGAGTGTAAACTTATTTTGTTTTTTAAATCAAATAAAGTTAACGCTAAAATTTAGTACAATTTATCTCAAAAATTGAAATGCAATCACAATTTGACTTTCTTTGAATTAATAATTTCTATGTACAGATCAAGTGCCCTCAGAAAGTAAAAATCTGCATAAACTATAGCTGTATCAAAATCTTGTTGATGAAAAAATACAGTTCCATTAACCAAAATAGCTGGGATCTCATACTCCGGCCTACCATCCGCTCGATACTTATCAGAAATCAAAGACTCCATAATCTTCTCAGCAGTACTAAAATACGTCTCATTTCCATTGATATTGTAAAGCCTTAAAAATGCATGGGATGCCACAGCAGCAGCCGCCGTGTCTCTAGGGACATATTCAGTTTGGAATGGGGCTCGGAAATCATAATACGGGACAAAATCTTCTGGAAGATTCTGAATAAAGTAGTTTGCTGCTTTTTCAGCATACTCCATGAATGTTTCTTTCAGTTCGGGCTCCACTTCCGCACTTTCATAGACGGTCGTAAATCCATGGATTACCCAGGCAAGACCTCTGGACCATGCTGAGTCATCTGAGTATCCTTGGACGTTGTACTTCCTCAGGACATCTCCGTTCAGTTCACTGTAGCCAACTACGTGGAAAACGGACCCGTCGGCTCGGAAATGATTTTCAATTGTCTTGAGGGAGTGAGAAATTGCGATGTCGGTGAGGGTGGAATTTCCTCCGGAAAGCTTCGATGCCATGAGAAGAAGCTCGTGATTCATCATGTTGTCTGCAATAACTGTGACCTCCCCCGGGGGACCATTCCATGATCTGATTACTCCAGCTGCAGCTACATTTCGAATTTAAAAAAATCTCTAGTGATTATTAAGGCTTTGAATCACATTTAGTTTTCATGTACGAGAACTTACGGACGAAACGAGTTGCTAATGTCTCAGCAGCTTGGATAATTATTGGTATTGACTCGTTATGTCCTCCATACTCTAATCCAAGCCCAAAAGTGGACATTATGACAAAGCCAACGTCATGAGTTTCAGTATCAAACTGCCGCCCCTTGACCCTCTCTTGGTACTCAAGGGCTAAAGTTTTCCAATATTCATCAGTAGTCAGTTTGTAGGTTGGTACAGCATCCACATGGAGCCCCCATGAAATCCAACAGTCCAATCGCTAACGTCTTTCAAGTTCCATGTTTTTTCTAAAGGATTGCCCGTGCTTATGAAATTTTCCTGACCGGAAACGCGTTCTGCAAGGATCGCGTATTGTCGGACAGTGTAGTCGATTATGTTTGAAAATGCCAGCTCCGCACTAAGCGGTCGGGTGAATAGAAATAGTGTTAGACATGTTGATAGTAAATGAAGACTTTTTGGAAATCTCATTATTGATTGCGATTTGTTGCTTATTGCAAGAGTGGAGTGGTAGGTTGGTGGTTGGCAGAATATAAATGACAAGGGGTCAGTTAGTAGATCAGTTAATTACAAGTAGTCGGAGACGTATGCATGTAGATTATATTAAAACAGTGTACAAATATATGCTCCCCAAATTCATAACAATCGTGAAGTTTCAGATTATGATAACATAAATTATTTGCATGAAGTTGACCTGATTAGATAAAAATTATCTCTTTGTATCATCCAATGGGTCACATCACCTAATAAAGTTTAGCTCAGAGGCAATTCACCACAGTGAAACGCCATCTGTATCAGGGCACACAAATATTCTCCTTGTACACCGAAAGACCTAGGTCCACCACTTACACTTATTAACATTTAAATTATATTAAAAAATCACCAAAATTATTTTTCGAGAACCGCAACAACTTAAGAGTAAACCGGTGCGAGGATTAGGAATAATTCGAATTTGGTCTATTTATTATTTGGTTTTGTTTGTGAAGACTTTTGACAACAAAAACTATGGTGGGAAGTCTAGGACATCCATAAATTATGGTAGCAATGCTTGTATACTAAAAAATTAAAAAATGAAGGACATATTTATGGATGCTTCTTGATAAACCCTGCG
>JAQFYM010005983.1:0-12374 GCA_034694785.1 Agrenia bidenticulata
TCTACACCGCTTATATTGAGCTTTGGTCGAAAAGATACACAATTATATTGTGCCTTAATACTTCACTGGTTTATTTAAACAACACATATAGTATACTACATGCATACGATAAGTTGTTTTCGGCTTTTACGATGTCGACAGATATTATGATATTTTAAAAAGAAAACTCATTTATTGACACAGAATATAAAATTATAGCGAAGAAAAATTCTTATATATTTAGTATTTTCCCTTTACTACAAATTCAAATTATTTTTGCTATTTTAAAGACACCCTTTACATCGAAATTCATGAGTCTTCTAAGGAATTATATACTAGATATCGTAAAATCGCATAATAAGGATTGCACAGTATCATTTTCATAATGCAATAAACATATCAAACTCTAAAATTATTATATAATTTGAATTTGTGGCGGTAAAAATTCCCATTCTACCTATTGCGTTTCTTTATGGACACCCTGTATATGTGATTTCTTCCCCAGAAACTCTGATTTATGTATATTTATATCTGAAGAGTAAGATTTTTAACAAGGGATTGATCTTTAATGGGAAACAATTATAATCGTGCGATTGCAATAAAAAACAATAAAAAATTGCTATTTTGTTGCTGTGCACACTTTATGTAGAAGAAGATAAAAAATATACATGATAAAGACTGATATACAAGAATAATACAAAGAATAACGTGATAACTAATTTGAATATAATTTGATGATTATGGCAACCCAAAATAGCAGAAAAAAATGCTTTTTTTGGTCCTACAAAAAACAACTAAAATAGCAGAAATAGCATTTTTTCAGATTTTTCCTAGTTTTTGACAACAAACGTTATCCTGATGCTTCTAAACCCAGTTAAAATAAATATTATGTAACACTGGGGTAAAAGGATATATTTACTTGCCAGATTGACATCTATATCTATGCTGTAACACTGTTAGTACAACTTAATATATTTATTTACGTAGTATTTTAGAAACATAGAATTTTCGTTTTACTTTATATCATAAATCCCTAACTCTGTAACCTGTAATATACATTGTTTACTACTGTCTGTTTTTTTTATAATTATTGTAGATAATATTTTTTTAAGAATCATATGAGCATTTTTTTTTTTTAATATTTACTATTTTTTTCATTTATTCTTTAAAAAAAGGCGTTAATTGCAATAAAAAAGTATGGCAAAATAAAATTAATTTTATAAGTATCCTGTCGTTTCAGATATAAATAATCTAGTATTTACGTATATTCTACTAAAAAAGGTAAACATGGCTATTATTTCTATAGTTACGTATCAAAATTTTCATTTTTTTATTTTCTGTGTTCATATTACATAATTTTTTATAATTTTTTATAAAACTAAAAAACTAGTAAAATAGCAAAAATAGCAAATGCTATAGCAAATATGCTACTAAAAGCATTGGGATGCCCTAGTCATTACTTTATAAAACAAATAATATTCTAAAAAAAAAAAATTCCATGTTTTATAAATATCAATAATACTTATACATCTAGAACATCATCTTTAACATAGTCGGATTTACTTTTTGATGTAGTTTCTTTTGTCGGTGTCAATACAGAAAAATATTTTATAAACAAGGGAAACAATAAAATTGGTAGGTCTTGGGTACTAGGGGTTCCACAGTCAGGTGTCCGGGTGTTTTGCTTGTTGAAGATTTTTGCAACCCGGGTACGCGGGTATATTATGAGACGAAAAGAAATCGTAAAAAAACACAAAAACGACATTGCAAAAATCTTGAAGTGTTTTTTTGTGACATTTAAGTTATCTAGCGGGCAAAATAAATTTCAAAAAATACTAAAAATTGTAAGTTTACTTTTTTTTTATATTAATCAGGATTTTTTTTGTTGTTGCAAACAGCAAGAAATAGTATTTAAATGTATTCAATTGAATACTTCGTCGTATTAACATACACTGAATGTTTTTCGTATTCTTATATAAACACGAAAATAGATATGATAAATATAAAACTTTGTACATTTGTCGTTATAAAAGTGCGTTAACGTAAGCAAACTCTATGTTTGACAATGCTTTTTGCTGATTCTGATGCAATACGTATTTTTTTAAGTTCTTTTTTTATATATTCAGTGCCATATTTTGTGGTGGGAATTGCATTGTACTGTCAATTTTGACATACAGCAAAAATGCATTTCGGTCTTATGCCTAAAAATGCCTGTATAGTGTAAAGATAATTTTAAGTAATTTTTTTTGCTGACAAGCAGATATCTTTTTTATGATAACGTATCACTTAACAATTTAAAAAAATCTCTAAACAATACTTTAAGTATCTAAAACTGCTCCTAAAAATGTTTTAGGGTAAAGCAAGCATCATATTTTTTTGCGTCAAATGTCGAATAATAAATGAATATGGGTTAATATATTTCGACACACGTTTTTGTTTTTTAACCCACATTTTATAATAAAACACACACTCTAGAAAAAAAGTAAATACGTAAATTGTGATCACACCAAATAAATAGAAACTCAATACATATATAAACAAACATTACGGTATTACAGTGCTTGACATAAAAAAAATGCACTGTGAAGATTTCTTTGCGACGAAAAACAAAAAAATAGTAAAAAGTTATAAGGTGTCTATACAACATTGTAAATAACTTATTAAAAAAATATGCAACAATACAAAGACATACTCATTACAAAAAGGCCTACGCCGGACCGGAATACCGGGTCCGGGTACATTTTTCTCGGTCCGGGTCCGGCTCATTTTATTTATTTCGGGTCCGGCCGGACCGGAAAAGCCGGAAAAAGCCAAAAAATTTCAGGTTCCGGGTTTTTTTTTAGCAGAAAAACTTGTCTGGAAATTGCATTAATAAAGAAATAAATAAAATCATATAAAACTAAAAAAAATATTTTTGAATTGTAATATCGTTTGGAAGTAGTTTTTCAACTTTTTTAATAGATTTTTATACAACTAATACGTATTGACACGATATATTGCTACGGCTATATTTCTCTAATCGTATTCTGAATAAGAAGTTTTATTTTAGTTGGTAGAATTTTTTTACGGTTTTTTTACATAAAGCAACAACGAAAAACACCACTGTTTTCTTTTTTTTATACTAAAAAGCATGCAAAAAATCACAAAAGACGCATAAGAAGCAGCAAAAGAGAATATCGGATCTAAATTACAAATAAAAAACTTTTAGTAAATTAAAAGCGTACAAATACCCTAAATGTGTGTGTAGAACATACAGGAAAAACATAGAAACTTACGAACAATTTTTACATTAGAGATATCCTGTTAGTTATATTCACTTATTAAGAAATATTTCTATTGATATTGATCGATGTATTGTCGAGTAGAAGTAATTCTTGTGTTCTTTTTAGATTATGTGCGGTAATAAACAAGCTTTACACGAAAATACATTTTTCATATGTTTTAACTGTTTTTTATCTTGTATTTTGCAGGTTTACGAGTATATCATAGTTACACAGATTATATTTTTAATCTACAAAAAGGCTATTTTATTTACAAAAACATGTAATTTTACTGTATATTTGTATATTGGCAGTGACAAAATTGTTTTATTTTAGCCGTTCGTTGACTTTTCTAGGGTTATAATTAATTCCTTTTGATATATCATCTTATTGTGTCTTGTTACATACGCAAAAATAGGCAAAAACGGCAAATTACACAGTTTTTTTTATGCATAAAACGTATGTTGAAAAAGCTTTTGTTATCGCGTAATTTTTATTACCTGCGCTTGCACTTTGCGTGAGCTATTTTAATTGTGTAAAACGTTTATTTCGTTTCTAAAAAATTTTGTTTATACAAAAAAATGAAAAATCTAGTAATTTGTAATGTTGTTGTTCTGTTGCAAAATAGACCAAGTTTAATTTTTTAGGGTTTTAAAGTGCGCTATAAACGGTTTTTTATATAGTACGTACTCGATTTTAGTTTAACAAATATCGCCGTAACATATGCAAAATAATTACAAATAAACCTTAAATTTTAGTTTGGCGTGCGTTTAATACACTTATAGCCGTAAAAATCTATTGTGTATGACCTATCTTACTTTAAAACTATTTTTATGGACGTATAAAAAAGTAAAAAATCAACAAATTTAAAAAAAAAAACGGCTACCCCTGTATCCGGATCCCTCATATTATGCTTATTGTGCAAAACATGTGCTTAACAAGCAACGTACAACAGAATTTATAACTTGCAGATGCGCCTCAGTCTTATCTAATGTTTAAAAAACATATACGTTAATATTTTAGTGTAATAAACCGAAGATAAGCAGTGCAGGTGATCTTTGTGTTGCATGATCTATATCAATAGTAATGCTGACTTTTTCGTACATTGCTTTTTACCTGTTAGTAAGAATAGTTATTTTGTATTACATCATGTACATATTATTTTTAAATCTAAACAATTAAAAAAATAGGTAACGGGTATGCAAAAATAAATATTTTTATGCAATGTGCTTATAATTTGATCTTGCATAGTTTTCTATGAAATATTGTAGCTTAATTACTTTACTTCTTTTTTTAACAAGAAAAAAATACTTTGTTAGTGGAGTAACATAATAATTTGCATAGATTATATCTAGAACAACTACGATGCACTATACAGATGTTTGAAAATATACACCCTACATATCAAACTCTTTCTTAAAAAATTGTTAAAAATACTCGTTATTAATATTGCGATAAAATATAAAGTTTGACCCGATACTATTTTGTAATTTGATCGACTTAATTGTCAAAAACAAACCTTCAGTCTGCAGTATCAAATAGCTTTTATATTGAACTTGCATACAAAAAGTCACATACTGTGTAAAAATGCTATACGTACTATGCCACTTTTTTGTGAAGCCGCAGTTTTTTGACTTTTGACTAGCCGGTAAACAGGCTATTTAATACAGAAAAAATAGTTGTATCAATTGATGTATTTTAAATAGCGATAATTTACAATAGATAAGGTTAAGATTTCACGCATCTACAAAGACTTGCCGTCGATGCAATGTAGATAAACTCTACATTTCTTTTTAGGAAAAACTGTCTTTTACAGCGTTGACGGAAAACATTTTACCTGTTAACGCTGTTTGGTTTACAACTAAAAAAACATTAAAAAGGCAATTAACTGCTCATATTACAACAAGAATCATACTTTTATTATATTGTTTATTTGTAAAAGATAGAAAATATTCTTTTTGTGTATTATTAAATATCTATTGTGTAAAGCTGTCTTATCTTTAATGCGTATAAAAGAAAATTTCGACATAAAAATTAGTAGGCGTAACTTTTTTTATTTTTGACGCCTTTCTAAATTTATCGAAATTCTATTATATATAAAAACCGATGCCGGAAATACCGGAAAAGCCAAAAATACCAAAAAAAAACTGGAACCGGTATAAGTCTATAAAATCTTGTACCGGGTTCGGCCGACACGGAAGTTTTCCAGCCGAGATACCGGAAGTTTTCCGGCCGGAAAGTAGAAGTATTCCGGGTCCGGCGGTAGCCCTAATTATAATACGCATCAAAAAAAGGTATTTTTTGTTTTCATATTGTTTAAAGTATGTAATTGCATTGCTTTGCGTGGAAAGTACAAAAAACGTGGGTTATTGTCTGTAATGTGTGTTAATAACCAATAACGTACTTGAAAATTTCCGGTCCAATTGGATATACAGTTAAACTCCAATAAAACAAAAAAAAATTAAAAAAGGTTATAACGCTGAAATAAACACTTTTTCGCACCGATTTAATGCTAGTAACCTTAACCCGTGATTTTATAATATGTATTCAGCATGTGTACATACATAAAAAGCTTTTTTTTATATAAAATGTACAAATGTAATGTCAATGTTTGCTTAATCGCATGACAAGGTTTAAAAAAGCGTATCTGCAACTATTTATTTAACAATTTACTTACGTAAAAAAATATTTTACTAATTAAACGTTTTTTTATTACCAATTTCCTTTGTTTAATAAAATACTTTCATTTATACAAAATAATATATTTAATTTTTTGGAAATACAATGTATAGTTAATAAAAAATTAAGACCAAATATTGTTTTTGCAATCTTGGTAACAAAAATTTAGCGGTGAAGAAAATAAAATCTATCGCATTTACAAAAATCTTTTTTTACGAAAAAAATAGAATCCAGGTATATACCCGAATACCACGATTTTTGTAAATTCAAGTTTCAAAAAACCCTGGTTTGTTGAAACTTACGTATTTGAAACCCCTACTTAGTGCTTAAGTAACCGGGGTAAAAAATGGTTACTTTACTATCTGTTTTTGAGGTTTTAGTGTTGCAAAGCGGTTACCTGGTTACAGGTATTGCAATTGCAAAAAAATATATTGTAGTTAGATGTTACAAACTTCATGATAGATAACAGGTGGTAATCAAAAAATGTTTTTGAAGTATTTTTTTGTTACTTTTTTCTTTTTATTTTCGGTGTTTTAAATCTTTTCTTAAAACTGTCGTCATAAGCTATTTGTTGTTTTTTGGTTGCCATTAGAAAAGTATTTTGAATATATTTTTGCAGCAATATTGCAACAAAAAAACTAAATAGTGTATATATACATATATAACTCGCTTTTTTATACTTAAAATCAGTATATTTTTGTAGGAATTACACTATATTCGAGTAATACAAAGTAGTTCAAGTTTTTTTTATGTATGCAAACGACCAAGTTACTCATTTAATGAGCTCAAGTAAATGCAAATATTTAAGTTGTGTAAATTTTAATTAATGTAACAAAGATCTTTAATAACGAGTAACACATACAAAAAAGGTATGTAAAAGTTACACTTCTAATAATAATAGGAAAGGTTCTAATAAGATATCTTAAAAATATTTATACAAGATTTCTGTATAGTCCTTATTAAGGTTTTATTCGCTGAAAGTACAACGGATACAAAAAACATGACCGCAGTACTGTCTAGCAGGGTTTTCGTCAACTTGCTACTGCGCGTAAAAAGACCGCTATGCTAGAAAACTCGACAGACTGACAAAAAAAACGGTATGAAACAAGATCAAAAAATTAAAAAATAAAAAAATGTATGTGTTTTATGTCAGTAAAATAATTTAATAGTGAGGGTATCGGGTAATAGGTGAGAGAGAGTTAGTTACTAGAAAAAAAATTAAAATTATAATAAATCCATGTTCAAAATATTGGAACTACATATATTTAAACTCTAATCTTTGATACATCTTTTTTTGTTATTAACTAAAAAACCCGCCTAAAAATTGATCCGGGCAAGTTTGACATACCCTCTTTTTAGGATACGCTGGCGAGTTCTGCCGCAGCCGTCCAGTAACACGAGCAACAAAATAGTTAGCGCAAAGCATTGCATCATTGTAAAAATACAGAGGTAATGCTTGGCATATGAACTCCACACGCGCTTTGTATATTCTGAATGCAGGAGGGGATAGTGACTAGGGTTCTCAATATCCGGGTATTTTAGTATCCGGATTTTGCAAAAAGTGCATTTAAGTTTTTTTCGTGTATCCGGATACCCGGATGATGTAGTAGTTTTTTGAATGAAATTGCTTCTTTACTTAATCATAAAATTCCCACTTAAGGTAAACGAAAAAAAAAACTGCATATTTGTAATCGTAAACAAGAAAAGCCATTTCATGCAATGATTACTGTTTTTACGTTATTTACATAGCTTCGAATGATGTATTTTTTTATATGATCTGTTTTAAATATATTTACAATGAAAAAAAGACTGTCTGACACATAGGTTATCTTACCAGATAAAAAGGTTGCTATCAGCTAAAATATAATTGCGTTTTTGGTGCTATATAAGGTCGCTTTATTGTTATTGTATTAAATCGTATTATAAACCCCTAACCTTTTTGCCTTTTAAATGCTTATACGCATTTTGAAGGATGATCTTAGTGGAACCTGATAAACTTTACAGTGTATTTTTTGAGCATAAGTAAAGAAAAGACACACATCCGTGAATTAGAACTAACATTACGAAACTTTTTTAGTAAAATTTATAAAAAAAAAATAAAAAAAATGGCAAATAAAATTTTACCGCAATGACCGAAATGTTGTACTATGTAGTAAAAGCTTTTTACCATTAGCCCTTAAAGTTGATACCATAGCCCCTTATAGCTTTCGACTTATGCAAATAAAATTAAAAGAGATTTATTCTATTTGGCTGTGCATTTATACACTTTTACTTTATAAAAGTTTTATAAACGTTTTTTTTTAATAATCCTATAAAAATATAAAATATCCGGATATTATTCGAGTATTATCCAAATAACGAAAATGACCAAAAAATCAAAAAATATCCGGGTACTCGAGTATCCGGGTATCCGGTTTTAAGAACCCTATTGTAACCGACAAATAAAAAGGCATCCAGAATTGTTCTAAACTTTTACGAACCACAAAACTAGTTTTACTGCATGATTAATATGGGTTAAAAAAAGTCGGCACATTCGAACAAACCAATACTAAATTTTTTGCAATAAAGTAAATAAATTTTTTATTTTTTTAATGATCTATGCACATAAAGAAACATGATAATTTTTCTAAAAATAAATCTAAATATGAAAATTGCGTGTGTTGCGATTTAAATACTAAATTACAATGGCAAAGAGTATTATAATAGGGTTATTTAATAGAGTAAGTTATAATTATGTCTCTCCTAAAATATAAAATATACATGTTGTAGATAAAAGAAAAAAATTCGGTTTCTTACATATACACATAATACACTTAGTCATGTTTTATGTAATGTTATGCTTTCTTTTTAAAAAAATCAAATGCATTCATACTTGCATCTCTTTTTTATATACATTTTATTTACAAATGTAAATAAAATTCAAATAAGACAAAATACATTTATATAATTGCTTATTTAGGATGCCATTATGCAGAACTTGCTTGATCTTCCTACCGAAATGTTCTTAGTATTGCAACTATTCTTTTTCTAATTAGTTAACTTTTTCTTATATTATAAGTACCATAGATCATTATAAAAAATTTTTTTCACGCAGTATTTCACTTAATATTTTTGCAAAAAAATGTGATCTAGGACCTGAATTTTTTTTCTCTCATACACATTCGGCGTTTTTTTCCTATTAACCCTTTCACAGTTTCACCACTAAAAAAAAGGAGTAGCTCTAAAATGACAATACTCAAACACAAGAAAATAGAAAATTTGAAGCCAAATAATTGAATTTTTAAGCCCCAAAAATTCAAAGAAAAAATCAAAAAATGATACATAGTGTTGCACAAATAAGAACACATGTTAAATAAAAATGGTCAAAAATAATATAGAAATAACTGGAATACATTTTAATTACTTTTTCATGTCCTATAAGTGGATGATACTTGTCATTCGTGGCAAGAAGAAAAATTTTTGCATTCATTAGTAGTTTTTTGAAAAGGAAAAATTTCTATGCATGACGTCTATGGTTTGTTTTACATGTAAAAATCTTTCCTTTTTTTCAACCCGAATTTACTAGTGTTATATATATGAAATAAGAAACATGAGAATTGATCTATTTTTACAGATATAAAACCCATTACGTTAGTATACAAGTTTTTGTTTGAATAAGAAAAAGAACTACATTTTTAACATTGGTTTAATAATTTATCATTGTTTCACTTGACTCCAAACTTTTGCTACTTTCTTTATGATATTCTTTGAAGCATGGAGTAACACACAATGATATCTCGCAGCTATTACAACAAAAAAGACCTTGCGACTATTCCGTTTGTGGCACAATTTTTGCATCTTCCTCTTGTCTCTCTTTTTTCAATTAGATGCATTCTTATTGGTGAAACATTAGTTGTCGCTGATATAAAAGTCTCAGCATTGCTTTGTTGTTCAAGACCTGAAAGAAAAAGAAGTACTTCTTCACGAAACTGAAGTTGGCTTTTCAATTTATTAGGTTAGGTATAAAACTCATTGTAAAGAATATACATATTATGAAGGATCATCTGTATAAGATAAGTTGTATTTTCTTTGTCCACTTAACCGTTTTGTGTTAATCCCCCATATGTTTTAGACATTTGATCAAAGGTGTCCACGCCTCTCATCTTTTGATTATAGTCGTGTATCATATGAGGCTTTTGTTTAACATCTATGTTATTTGGTGCCAAAGATAACTCAAGGTTGTGAAATGATGTTACAAACAATACAGGTCTTTTATCATTTCACAGTATACATTTTTTTTTATCTTTTTCTCGGCAGGAAAGCTCATATTTTTTAATCAACTTTTTCATGATCTCATATTCTTTAGGTCCGTTTCTATTCAACCTCATCGTTCCTGCAGTATAAATTTTCTTATCTCGCAAATCAATAAACAAATCAAAGCTATTATACCAGTTATCCATGTAAAACTTATGGTTCTTATCTTTGTAATTTACTAATAAACAATTTACCGTTTCTTATATCTTTTGCGTAACTCCAGTATACATTTGACATCTCAGCACAAAATAATTTAAAGAATCAGCTAAAATATAAAATTTAGCCCCATATTTGTTTAGATTATATGGATTATATGTCTAAAGTAAAAGCGACCCTTTAACTTACAAACTCCCTCATCTATAGACATAAATTGCGATGGTTCATATAAAAAATGAAAATGTGCGTTAACTGCATTTATTATTTAGGTAACTGAATCATCATATTCCTCAATCTGTGCTCTGTTCGTTTCTCATTTAGTTTTTTATCGCCTTTGCCGCCTTGTGTAATGTTTTTTTGTGGTGTTTTTTTTACTATCGGCATTACTCTTATGTATTTTCATTGCGCTGAAGTTAGTGTTTATAAGTGTAAATAATAAATAGTTCATAACACCTGGGACGAATTTATCGATGAGAGGTTCTTTGTTAGCCCAATACATACTTATCTCTGGTTTTCGATGGATACCCATATAGATTAAAATAGATATATAGTTCTTCACATCATCAACTGTAACGTAATTCACTTTATTTATATTTTATTTATTATTTTCTACCGCAGAATTATTCTCAACGAGACTTGAATTGCTCAAAATCATCCTCCTATTTATCTTGCCTTCACAATCTCGTCTTATTCTTTTTTTTATCTGCTTACGTAAAAATTCTAAAATATCATTGGATAATACTAAATCACAAAACTCGTGCACATTTTGGAAAAGGAACCTTCATCTGTTGCTTTCCTTTGTAATGCAAATCTTCAACTTGTGATATATTAGGATTCCAGCCATCTATAACTTCAATTGTATTTTTTATCTGGCTATTTTTGGCGTTATTTTTTGGTTCGGGCGATTTAGATATTGTTATCTTTGTCAAAGTCACTTGTTTCTAGAATTTCCCTTACAGATTTCGTTACCATTAAAGGGGGATAAAATTAAAAATAAAAATAAAAATTATCAGTTGAAGACAAAATCTATGAAAGTAATAATTAAGCGTACAGTAAAAGAAAATAGTGCTTATTCTAGTAACTATAAATTTGCTTCATTTATAAGAAAATAATCAATGCAACTTAAAAGCACAAAACTTCACGTAATTCAGTTTAAAATATTTTTTTACCTGTATTTGGTATTGTTTCCGATTTTTTTTTTTGTAACTTTTTGCAATTTTAACGTATTTTTTCATATCATTTTTGCCTTTTGATACTATTTTACATATACTTGTAAAAAGTACATCTTTTTACAATTCCAATTTACTAATTTGTAATAAAAGTACAATTTTACACACTTCACAATTTCCGAAATCTTGCATTGTAATTTTTTTATTTCTTATTGTCCATGGTTTAGAATTTTACATGGATAAAACATAAACGTTAAATTTGCATTCCTTTTCTATTGTGTAAATTATATATCTATTTTAATGTTCAAGATGTCTGCAAATCAATTGCAACTTCAGGGCAAAAAACAATTTTGATTGTAGCTAAATACCATTTATCTTATCATATTTTTTTGGTATGAATTATGTAAATATTAGTAAACTAACAAGTACGATATAGAAAAGACAGTAAGAAACATGCTAAAACTTGCTTATATATGTTAAAAATTGTTTGTCAAGCTAAATCAAGAAAAATTTATTATTCATATGTGTGATAATGCAAGTAAATGTAGTTTGTAACAATGGAAATTATTGGGTAATTTTGGTTTTATAACAATACTTCTGTTCTATTTATTTCTTTATCATTTTAGATGGTATTGAAATAGATAAAGTAGATCTAATAACAGGCAAAATAGCAAAGTTGATACTTATCAGTATGGATACCGTTTCGCTTTTGAGGATTTAGCCTCACACGTCAATCGTTTTCAAAATTCTCGTCATTCAATAGGCTGTCAATCTGTATAAATGTTACTCAAATACAAGTTTAATTTAAGAAACAAGTACTGTGATACTTTTCAACACT
>JAQFYM010005984.1:0-12374 GCA_034694785.1 Agrenia bidenticulata
ATGTTTTTTTTTTTCTTAAAGCCTTTTCAAGGCCTTACGGCCAAAAAACGCATAAAAGACAAAAAAAAAATTAAAAAAGCTGTAGTACATTAAAACCTGAATACGCCATCTTTGTATCTTAGAGATAAAACAAGGCACGGAAAATGGCTTTTATTATAAAAAAAAATTACAAAAAACAACAATTTTAAAAGTTCCTAGAAGAAAAATGAAATATGCATTAAAGCAAAAAATATAACTGCCTTTCATTGCATTTTTGAGACAAACTGTGATATCAAAATAATGTTTCTTATTTACGAAAAAATATAATTTTAATTAATATAACAAAAAATAAACTTTAAAAATAATTACAAATATTTTTGTTAAAAAAAATTCGTGTAATTTACATGCTGAGATAAACATATAGAATTATTTTAATTACCATAATGACTTAATAAAAAAATATTTGAAAGTTTTTTTTTTTTTTTTGTAATAATGTTTAATTTTATTAATTCTTTATTTTTATAGTAGTTGCTTTATTTCTAAAATAAAAGTACTATTTTAATTAAAAAAAAAATAATAACGCAAAATATTAAAAAAATCACACGTATTACATATAAAAAGCGATCATTATGTTACCTCTTACATCAATGGTAAAAGAAAGGTATTAATGTTAAAAAATGCAAAAAAATTTACCCATGGTTGTTTTTATGCTCATTTATTACTTTTTTTTTATAAAAAAAATTGAAATTTATGTTGTAATCTAAAATATTGTTCGTAAATATGTTGTTCTTCTATATAAAAAATACCTACGGTAAAAAAACGCCTATTTTTTTTCCCTCCTTTGTCAAGTTTTCTCTTTTATTTTTTATTTACCTCCTATTGTCGAGATAGTGTAAAACTCGCCAATTGGCGAGTTTTTGATTAGCCGGCATATTTATTCTTCCGTGAAATAGCAAATGATTCCATAAACAAAGAGGACCGTAAACTAAAAGCAAAAAGTAAAAGCAAATTACTTCATAGAAAAATATATAATACAGTGACAATATAGTATAAGTTAGTGTATATATAAATCTGGTGCTGATTTTTTTTATATTAAATGATTACTTATAGTGGACAATTTATTGAGTCAAGCAAGATATTAAGACGAAAACTTGTTGTTTTTTGTTTGTAAATAATATTGAGACTAAGGCCATGTATAGTAGATTACCCATAGGTAAAGGGCGTTACCCATGGGTATTTTACTTTTCTCAATTAGAAATTTTAAATCGCCCAAAATGGCCATGATAATTTATAATTTTATACACGGCTTAGATCAGTGTAAAATTTTACCCTCAGCATTATGTGTTTATATATAGGTAAAAATAAATACATAATTTACTCCACGGGTCAAAAGAAACGTCCCATGGGTAAAATAAAATACATAAAACAGTTATAATTAAAAACTTACCCATGGGTAAAATATCATTATGGTTTCGTGCTGTGATTCTACCCATGGGTAAATTACCATACACAGCCTGAGAAAAAAAAAAGAATTCACTATTCTTCATTTCCCATTACTCATTCTTTTTTTCTAAATTCGATCAAATAATTTTGAGCCCTAGTCGGAAGTCATGACACCATATGGTGTCATGTAAAATTTGAAATCATTTTATCATGACACCATATGGCAGCGGTTCGAATATGGTATGGCCAAAATATGACAGGTCCTTTTTTTATTTTTCCCCATAATTAGTGTGACCAGATTTTTATCGAAAAAAGAGCCAAAAAAAAAGGTACATTTATTTTGAAAAAATAATAGATAAAAATGAATTAAAAATTCAAACAAAAAATCAATTTTTATAATTTTGTCATTTTATTACTATTTATGTGGATGGTTACATAGATTAAGTAGGGGTTTAGGTATAATAGTGTCACAAAAAGTCACTAATTTTGACATGTAATTTATTATGTAAGAAGTTGTTTTTAAACTCTAAATTATTATTTTTTTACATGGTTTTTGAAATATATCGACATATGTGCGACAATACTTGACTTGATTGCAATTTAACGTGTACAATTTTTGCAAATTCTTTTTGGTCAAAATCGATCTTAAAACATAAAAAGAAAAGTTTTTCGTGTGCTTTTGTGCATAGAAACACATCTGTTCTTGCAAAAAACATGTGCATTAAACAATGAGAGTATCTAGCAAAACTTAATTATAGCGCGAAAATAAACAAATATTTTAATATACTACCTTCAATTTATGTATGTTTGACATGTTAAAATTGCTAATATTACTTGTGACATACAAATTAAAACTAAAAAAAATAGTAGAATTCTTGTTTTAACTTTACAAAGTATTTGTAAAGAATTACAACAGTAGAATTTAAACAAATTTATCTACTGGCAAATCAGCAAAAAAATTTATAATGACATAATAATGTGTTTTAAAACGTCTATATAAGTTTTTTAGCGCAAAACATAGTTTTATAAATATTTTACACCTGAAAAGTTGTGTTTATTGTTCAATTTTTCTATGCAGATGGTTTATCGTACCAGCACTTTATTTACCAACCATGTATAAATACCAGCACTATAACAAAAATAAACGTATACATTACCATCTTGTTCACTAACATGGTTCCTAATATTTCAATTCTCTTTTACCTTTTTTATTATAACAAAACAGTAGCCTTTAAAAAATATAATGCTACATGCTGTGTGTTTTTTCGACACTAATAAATGTTATGTAAAAATTTTATTTTTGTAAAACCGTATTTTTTGAGATTGATTGCAAAATGTTAATATTATTTGCGATTTCTATAGATTATAAAATCAACTCATTACAAGTTTTATAAGTAAAAAACCGTTTGAAAACGGCAAGAACTATTTCAAATCATCATGTGGATCTTTTCATGGTAAGAATATAAACATGATACTGTTTTTGAAAAACAAAAGTCATAAAAGGAATTAGACAGTCTTAACGATCAACATTAAGCACAGTATTTTTGTAAAAATGTTACACACAAACCACAAGTTTGCAAACACAAATCATGTTCGGTCAGTACTTATTAATTTTTTTACAGATTTTATATTTTTTTTCCTATATGTGTGTTTTAAATATAGTAAATAACAAGAATTTGTAAGTAAACATAAACTGAAGTATATTCGCGACTTATAAAACACTTGTATTGATCCAAACGCACTTGCGCTTTTTTTCTAATGCTTTAAAAACACTGGTTATCAAGGTCATTACATCAATCCTAGCTAACAATAATGTGCGGTAAATATTACAAGATACAAATTAAATATATTGCTCTAATTATTTATCTTTTGTATTTGAAATACATACTCATTTACACCAAAATATATTTTTTTATGGTTGCTTCAATTTTTTTATAAAATTTATGTAATATTGCTAAAAAAACGGTAAAGTTGACATTTTGAATTTTTTTTTTCTAAAATTACGAAAAAAAGAACTCACTTTGTATGTAATTGTAAATTTGAAATCACAAGAATTAATGTCAAAAGTAATGCGTCGGTTGCATTGTACTACAAGCAAATTTTATATACTAAAACCTATGAGTCTTCTTTAACAGTAAGTAGAGTGTTTTCTAGCAGGGAGTAGCATGTCATATGTAAAAGTAGCAAGCGAAACGCACTTCTTTGTAGAAAATATTTTTTTCCTAAATTTAAGTGCCGTTTTCTTTGGTGCATAGGTTCATTTAAAATTAAACCTGGATTGCTTACAATTTATTTGTAATTAGGCATAAATACACAAATAATATATGTACAGTACATTTTTTTTTAAAGCGCCAAAAGAAAAAATAAAGGCAACCCTTTGTCGAAATTCCTAGCTACAGCTTTGTTATGTAAAAAAAAAAATGCAGTAAAAAAGTTCGACAAAAAAAAACAAAAAAAAAAGGCAGGTCAATAAAAAGAACAAATTTTTAGTTAACAAAAAGACCTGTACTATAAAAAAAGTACGCCTGGTCACACTATCTATATTTTTAAAATTGAGTATTGCACAATTAAAACTTTTATATCAGTTAAAAGCAATCATTAACTAATTAAAAATGTCATAGTTAGTTTTAAAGTATTTTTTGATGTATTTATATGCATAGTTTTCTGCATTGTAAACAAGTAAACGGGGTATTTATACAATTTACGTTTTTATATTAACTAACTTCTTAAACAGCAAATAACGGATAAAAAATCTGTATAGTTTCTGTAAGCAAGCTAAACTTAAGTATAATTTATACATAAATTTTATAGATAACAAAATTACCAACATAACTTTCCTTGCAAAAAGTTAGAAAAGACAAAACTTTTCAATTTATATAAAGAGCAATTTTTTGTGCTTATAATGGTGCCGAGAAAAAAAAACAAAAAAAAGAAGACTAAAAGTTTTCAGCGTTTAATTTATTACATTTGGTTGCTTAGGTTGTGTATAAATATCCTAATAGTAACTGTCAAAAGGACATGACTTACGGTGGTTCTTATCTACAAAAATGTTTTAAAAAACACGCCTGATTACAACCTTAACATGGTTTCCCAAATATACCCTTTTAATATTACTTTACATTTGGTATGTGTAACTTTACATACATTTTAATAACTACTTTTTGGTTATTGTTTTAAATAACTCACATACAGAAGGCTTATGGAAACAACCGCTGTATATAACCAAAGAGAAATTTCTTTGCTTTTTACTGGGCATAGCTATACCATAATTTAACGCATTTTTTATAATACTCGCAGCTAGAATACTTTTTTTTCTATTACGTAATGTAACAAATATTAATGTGGGTATTTTTAACAATAGGCACAATAAACTTTTTAATGCTTTAATGGTGGTCTTTTTTTTGCCGTGGACAAAGAAAAAAAAATTATGGTAAAGGTTGCGGTTTTTACAATATGTAAAAACAAACACACTTGATTTTTATTTTTTTTTATAAACGTAAATTTTTTGTGACGCGGAATCTAAAAATAGAATTATTCAATGCTGAACAATATGCGCGTTAATTTGCAATTAAGTTTTTTTTACTAAAATAATTGGTCTATATGCATATATTCTATGGAGTTTAAAAGAGGCAATAATCTAAAAGGAAGTTGTTGTTTTTTTTATGTGTGATTTTTTTTTAATTTTCTTTTTTAATTTTCTTTTTTTGTCAATTTTTTGATCTTTTGCCTCTGTTCTGTTATTTTTCTGTTATTTATAATAGTATTTTTACGCATGGTAAGCAGTTTAACATGGTAAAAAAGTTCAACAATTTTTTTAATGGTACAAATTTTTTACATAGTGAATGCTTGATGGCTATTTAGAAATATTTAGCCACCATGGGAAAAAAAATACGAACCGCAAAAAACCATGAAATATTTGTGTAAAAAGCCTGTTTGTTTTATATGAAAGATATTAAAACACAAATAGCAATGCGAATTTATATAATCTTCTAAAAAAAATTCCTTGTATTAGCATATTTAAAATATTTCTGTTTGAGACTAAGGACCTATATGCCCTGAAAATACTTGTAACAATTATAATAACAAGTTCTTTTAATTTATATAAATCTTGGAAATTCACCAAAAAACCAAAGTCTTTAAATTTTATTTTAGGGCACACACATCTTTTAAAAAAAAATAAATAACAGGTATAATAAGAAATATGTACAACTTTTATGTAGATATTATTTTAGGCTTTAATTGTCTTTAGACAAGCCATTTAAGTCTAAAAAATATATTTGTCCACAAAATAACAAAAACGAAAAGATATTTGGTTATCTGTTTCGGAACATAAATCTGTGTTAAAAAGTATTTTAAGATTCTACATACAATAAAATTACTATATCGGGAAATTTGTTGCCTAACAAGATATTCAAGCGCCATTTAAATTAATTGATAGCTTTTTATATTGATATTCTATTTATTGTATTTTTTTGCAAAAAAAAGTTTAAAAGCAGGAATAATTGTTTACGAACAGCTTAAGAAATATTAACATTACTTTATAACAAAATTAAATGTATGCTAAAAATATTTTATTTTGATAATATAAAGTATCATTTGTGATGGTATAATTTTTTTCAAAATGTAACCTATCGTATTTTGTATACACGCTTTTAGCGTCTAAAACTAGTTCTGTTCCTTTTCGCCTTTTTCTATCCCTCAAAGAATAAATAATTTATAATAAAAAACTAGTATATAAAAACAAACAGGTTTTATATATCTTACTATAACATCGTGAGCGTTTTTTTTTAGAATATTTTTTGATTAATATGACATAAATGTAGGCACGATTAAGTACAAGAAATAATGGAATAATAAGACAGTAGATAAGTAATTTTCTAGTTACACAAAACAAAAAACAATATTAAAGTGTGTGGAGCAATAGCAAATGTATGTCTATCGATGGTAATTGTATACCTTAATTTGCCGAAAAAAAGGAAAACCTGGAAAAAAAAATTGCCACCAATATAGTAAAGAACCAACATATAAACTATACATATACTGCCAAAAAATTATTATGCATAAAATTTTCTCATAATTATGACGAAATACAGGCGTATTTCTTTTATATGCAATGTGTATTTTACATGATAGTATCAGAACACATAGAAATGGTGTTTTTGAATGAACAACATATTTTCCTTGTGATTTTTAGCATTTTTATTTTGTAGTCAAAAAGCCCTTATTTTTTTTATTATTTTATTACAGAAAGAATCGTGGAACTTTAGACCATATAAAAAATGTGACATCTATTCAAACATGTGAAAAAATGCGTATTAATACCAATATATACATACATTGTAAAATTTTGCGGATACTGCCTAAAACCCCTACGAAGTCTTAAAAGTTTGCTTTGATTCACAAATAAGGGTCTTTGATGGTTAGACTTAATAATAGAGATTTCAAGAACTAGTTAGTGTGTGCTCAGCATGAATTTTTTTGCATTTTTTTCTGTATTTTTAAAAACACTTTAAAGCAAATAACATTCGTGGCTTTTCTAAAAAATAATATTATAGACGTTTAAGACTGGAAATCTTTATTTTTACATCCTGTACTATGAAATTAAAATAAAAAAGTTTCGAGCCTTTTATAGTACAAACTTGCAAGTTTTTTATAAAAAAGAAGACGTTGATAATAACTAAGGCAGAATATAAACGCGTAAAAAACTGGGCTACTGTCAGTTAAAACCAAAAAACTGCAAAAACTGCCTTTATAATTTGTTTCTGCTGGCGAAATAATTTTTAGTTATGAAAAACGTTTATTTCAATGTATATAGGAATATTTGAAGATAATCTGCTTAGTTAATGTTAGAAATAATTTAAAAGTGTAGTTTATGGTGAAAAATTGTATTTTTAAACGCAGTAAAACTGCCATAAAACCCAAAACTGCGTTTTTAAGCATTTATCCTGCCTTTATGCAACAAAAAACAGCTTTTGAACCGCCCTAATCATAACTAAAACAAGAAAACATGTATAATCATAAACCGGTAAAAGCGGGTGTCAAAACACAGTCTTTATATCGTTTTCAATGTAAACGACATCTTAGTAAGTCAAAGGATGGCAAAAAAATTATATTTACACTGATTTTCTTTTTCTTTAATTTCTAAAAGAAAAAATTCAGAAAGACGCGTATTCGTCAACTAAATGCAAATTTAAATCAAAAAATAAAAATATTCGTTTGGTATGTTGCCATAAATAAGTTTCTTGTAGAAAAACTTCAAAAAAAAAGATAAAAAAATGTTTTATGTACATAAATCGTATAATTTAACATGAACTTATAACTTAAACAACAGTAAAAATTCATACAAAAAATAAAAAATGTTAAAAAAATGAAAGCGTAATTTTTTACTATGATTCAAAATGATTGTAATAAGCTAGCCCAGACGGCGTTTACAATTTGTAAAACCTTTTATGTTTTTTTGCCATGGTAAATTTTCCTTAACATGGAAAATTATTACTCCATATTACGATGGATGTTAAAATTTTTAACCATGGTGTATCAATCCTTTTAAATTGCCAAAAAATATAAGAACAGATGAAAAGATAAAAATTTTGGTACATAAAAAAGAACAGGAGAGTAGTTATACAGGAAAAAAAGAACGAACCAATTTATATTTTTTTTTGTTTCTGCAACTCCAATGAATATATGCATTCATGCTGATTATCTTTTGTATTATGAACACGTGTAAAGAAACACTGCATATATTCTGCACATTTTAATAGTCTCTAATATTATATTGATGTTTATGAGACATTTCCTTTTAGAAAAAAAATCGAAAAATCATGTATTGCCTTATACCATGGTAAATTACTGCGTCTTTACCAGTGTAAATTTTTTCTTTTACTGTAATAAAAAAACACACTCCTTATCTAACGCATAAAAAATACATACTGTACATTTTGCCATTAAAATCATTTAATTTTACTACAATAAAAGCTTTTAGCTCGTATCTTGTAAAATGGTAAAAAATATAATGTGGTAGTTACAAATAAAAATATATTGAGTAAAAAATACTTACACTTAATTGCAAAAGACATTCATACTACACGCTAGATACTGTTTTAGATATTGTATAATCATTTAGATATCTACTTTTAAATTCATTTTATATATATTTTTATATATACAGCACATATTTTATAATTTATGTATGTCAGATTACGTAAAATACTGTTAAGTCATATTTTTTACACTTGATTAAATGCATAGTTAGGGAACTAGGCGGGATGTTTAGAAAGGTAAGTAGTTTGATAAAAATCGCATAATTTTTTTGTGATTCTGCTTGAATATATATCGAAGTATTATTCTTTTCATAAACTTAACTTTTTGCTTTCCAATATAATAATATATTCTTTGATTTATAAAATGCATAAAAACTCGTAAAAAGATGTATATAAAACTTTGCAAACAAAAAATCATAAAATGAATTTTCTTGCTGTCATTATTTATATATAGCCAATATTTAAAGCAGCAGAATACTCTATTCATTAATTCGTACTGTGTTTATAAACTGCTGAAACTATATTTTTTGTATTGAAACTAAACATTTCATCGTTATTTTTTTTTTAATACTTTTTCTGAAAGCAAGTAGCTGGTTGTCGAAAAATGTACAAAAATGTATTAAACTAGCAAATTAAATGTTTTTCATAAAAAATCTGCATATATACGCTCACACAAAAAATCAGAATCGCCCTTTTTGCTTGTTTAATGGTTTAAAAGAAATAAAAACAATTTTACTTTGCAATGTTTTTTTAGGTAAAAGTAGTTACACAGCCAATAAAAAAAAACTTTTCATTTTTATATAGTTTTTAACGGCAATAACAAAATTACACATATACATTGATTAACTTTGGTTTTTATTTCAAAATAAAATTTGCCTTTTCTACATTTTTGCTGGGTTTCGACGTCGAAATCGTGTTGTAAAGGATAAATAAAAAGGCTAGTTTTGTTTTTGGTTTGTTTAATGCGTGATATTACAAAAAATATGCATAAATTTCTACTGAAATAAGCTCCGAGTAAATATCAATGCTGGTTACTACAATTCTAAAACACTTTTGTTGTTTATTTTTATATAAATCGAATAAGTAAGGTTTTTTTTTTTTGGGATTCTTAGGTCTAAATGTAACTTATTCTCTAGCATGAATTATGACGCATGCCCTTTAATAAAGTGCGGGAAATGCTTTTATCATACTTTTATGCAATAGTTCGGGAAGAAAAGCAGTTGCCTACTAAACCATACCTTGCACTATATCCTAGTCATATAAAGTAAATTATTTAAACTTAGGGTGTTGTTTTTTACAGTTTAAACGACCATATAGATGATATGTATAATAAAAAAGAACGACAATTAGATTTAAACTATAAGCCAATATACTGTTCTCGAAAAGACATTTTTTGCGTACTTCTTAAAATAGTATAATTTTTTACGGGTCATGCATTTTTTTGCTGGTTTATAATACAAAACATTATCACTTTTATTTTTGCTGCTTAGTGCAAATTATCAGCAAGAAATTTTTTTTGTTCGAATATGCTTTAAATTTTGTATTTATTACAAAAAAAAAAAAAGATTATTTTATAGAAGTTTACACGTTTTTACTACATTTAAATTTAAAATTTTGTAAATTCTACAAAAAATTCGTTTAATTCATGTAACATGAATAAACATGAGGTTTTAATGCTAAAAAAACCTGAACTGGTACTGTATACGAAATTCCTATAAAATTAAGTTTTGTCACATACACTTTTTTTTATACAGCTGTCGGATATAAGAAAATATATTAAATACAAAAAATATACACAAAATAAGCAACGAAGCTTTTAATATAGTTTTTAAAAAACTATGTTTCTTAGTAAATTTTATATATTTTAATGTGATTTTAGTTTCATTTTTTTCTCTTTTTCGTTAAAATTACTGTTTTTTTGACTTTTTATGTTTAAATATACATTTAGGGCAATATATTATATAAAAAACTAACTGAAGTTATTTTTTGAAAAACGCTAGATATATAATTAAACTTTATTTCTAATTTAAAAAGTAAATTCGTGCAGTTTACTGTACAAAAAAGTTCATCCTTTCTTTTTTGCATCACAAAAGCTTAAGAAAAATTTTTTTGTATAATGATAGCTTGTGAATAATGACAACATTTTTTGCATAGCTGCCCTTATGGCGGTTTAGACAACAATTAACATTGATGATACGTCTTATTATCTTTAGTTGCATAAACTATATTTGCGGAAAACATATTTTATACAAAAATTATATGACCTTTAGTCTAGAATTACACAAAAACTTTTTTTTTTGTTTATAAATAACAAAAAAATCACTAATTACCTAAAGTTGCATTGCAAACTATTTAAGTCTGCAAAAGTTGTGCATAAATTGTACATTGCAATATTATGTGTCATATAAACCCGCAGATATATTCTAATTCTTCAACAGATAGACTAAAAAAAGCAACTTTTATAACGAAACCTGTTTTCAATGCATATTTTTTTTTATTATAAAAAATTTTAAAAAAAAGTATTTCGTACTTAAAAGAAATTAACATAGTAAAAACCTTCTATTATTAGTATGCATCTACGCAACATATAATTATATCTAAATATCCTTTCATTGTGTTTTTTTAATCTTTTATAACGTTGATAGTATATTTTTTTTATAGTTGTTGTTTTGTAAAAAGACTTAAAAGTCATAAGAATGCTAAAAAATTTAATAGACAAAATAAAATCATGGTTGATTTAGGTGTATATAATAGGTAATCATATTTGTATTATTACTTTGTAAAACTGTTTATTAAGGTGTTCGAGCATTTTTAAAAAATTGTTACAAATAATATCTTTTTAAAATATTTAAAATATAAACTAATTTCTTGATATTTATATTGTCATTATCTTTTTTCGACAAAAATAAAGGCGTCAATTTTTTTTAAAATGTTTATAAGTATGTATATTTTTTGTTTTAAAAGTTTAAAAACACTCGTAAAAATTTTTTGTTACTTATTTTTACCAGCATACACAGATAATATATTATTATTCTAGATATCACAAAAAAATATGTATTTTCCTAAATAAAGCTATTTTCGGATTTTCAGGATTTATCTTATTATAAGAAAAGCCGTGTATAATGCATAAAAAATAAAAAATTTATTCTTACATATATAATTGCTATTTAAAACAGTTTATTCTTTACTAACCTTTGAATAAATTTAAAATGGTTTGTTCCTAAATATCTTCATTGGTTTTATAAAAAACATTAAAAAAAACAACGAAACGATATTCTAGGGCCTAAGTATAATCTAGATGACCAGTTTTTTACATTTTTTAATGTTTTATTAATAAAGACCAAGACGTAAACTTGTAATATAATATTTATAGTCTAAAATTTTAGAATGATAGAAAAAATGTTGTAACAAAATTACATATAATAAATACATGTTTTATGCAACACGCAAATCACTTAAGCCGCTTTATTTATATCTAAAACTAGGATAAAGTGTGAAAATTTAAATATACAATTATAAAAGAGCAAAATTAAATGCAAAGTTTCTCTAAACAGCAGAATGAATCAGGGATTTTTCGTTGATAAGTTTGTGTAATGAAACAGCCAATATTTAATTAATAAACTCGCAAGTTTTTCTTTTAGCGGATTTGGAAATAATGAAAGAATACCAGTTGACAGATAATTATTTTCAAGAACTTTTTTTAATTTTTCGCAATATTCATTTTTTTTATGATTAAAAAATTATGATTTTTTACAGCGAAAAATATATTAAAATAGATATTTAAAAAAGTTATTATACTTTAAATATTAATAAAATATTTTATCTAATATATATATCTGCATTTTACAAGATTTAAACTTTTCATTTGTTCGGCTAATTATTTTCTAAAATTAGAAATTTACAGATTTATTA
>JAQFYM010005985.1:0-12371 GCA_034694785.1 Agrenia bidenticulata
ACACCTTATAAAACACTTTTTGCCGCTAAGAACGTCTAATTTTCTTGGATCCGGCGCACCCTCGCCATTTCTTTGTCAGTTGTATTTCTGGATCATATTTTATCTGATCACTCCTTCTAGTTTTTTTTTCCGGGGTACCTTTTTTGGAACCGTCTTGAATCTATACTCAACAAAGTTTTCTTACGACGATACATACTGGGATCTCTCTTTTGAAATACTTATTTTTGATTCACCTCGTTATATAAGAACTTGTCTGGGCCAATCATTACTACAACAGCCGAATAGGGCATGGAAAGCATAAGTAGTTTTTTTAAAAACAAAAACCCTATAATACCATTACGGCATATGTATTTTTATGTCTACTTATAGAAAAAAGATGCTGTCGCGGTTTATATACAGGGCATATTGTCCAATTTAACAACATATGTATTGAGACGAGACAAATTTTATGTATGTTATTACATTTTCTTTGTGCCTACATGACATTTAAAATGCAAAAATAGACCAGTAATAGTTTAGGGGACTGCATATCATCCCACAGAGGATTAATGACAACTATGAGTTTTAGTAATTAAGATCACATCAAATAAAAATTTTAATCAGTAAACTACTTGAAGGTAATAAAGCTTAAAAACAAAACTTGTTTTTTGCTTAGAAAAGCTTATGCTAGCATACATCTTTATGCTTGTGTATTATTTCAGTATGAGAATATATTTTGTTTTTTATTTCTTTCAGTACTGCCGGCCATTTGTATCTTTTTTTTTATTTACCATTTATTTTATCTTATCCAAAAAAACCACACCTTCCTTGAATTGAGGGTGGCCAAATAAAATTGTTGCAAGGGGGCTTAAAATATATTAAAAAATATGGAAAGAGGCTTCCGTCAAAATGGACATATATTGTATAGCCATAATGGCTCGCGACTACAATTGTACACATTCTTCTTAAACCGCTCTTACACGTTTCAGTTTATCTGGTCTTACGTGTTCAATTTACTATGTCAGGATCATTTTACTAGAACCACTTTTTTTAGAGTCACTTTTCAGGACTATTGTTTTTACATCAAACTGCCTGCATCATTGCATCAGGACGCCCGTAAGATAAGAAAGGGGTGTATTATAATATCTCTACCGATATAAACTAAAAAAACTACATGCAATGTATTCGTTTGTTCTGACTATAACACAACGTGTTAAAGTGTATAAGAGTTGGGTATATCATTGCGCAGGTTCAAACGAATACATACATTCTGGCTGCTATTTTTTTTGACTTTCGACGTTTGTAAGTTCATAAAATATTATATATGTTCTGTAGTCTCATGTGAAAAAATGATGCGTGTATGCGATATTATTTTTTTACTCTTATTGTAGTTATGAAGCAAATATGCGTAATGGAAAATAAACCCTTTTATAAGTTATGACGCATATATGCGTAGCGACATACAAGTAAATAAGTTAATTAATATAAATGATTTAATACCCAAACACTAGAAAAATGTAAGATTATATTTTAAAGTTTGTTGTTTTTTTTATCATGTTCTCTTTGATAATGGTTTATTAAACAACTCCCATGATAAATTATTTATCACATGTTTTACACGAATGCTTTTTTGTGCTTCTTATGTTATCAATATTACAATCTATACATTTTCTACGCTTTTCAGATATTTTACAATTATAATTTTTTGCTGCTAATGGAGTAAATTACAACACATTTGTCGTTAACTCAGTAAAAAAAAAATGAGGATTGGTTATTGTTGAGTTTGATTCAATAAATATATGAATTACTATTAAATGTTTCGAGCAAAAATAATGATAATTTTTGATCCCTTTTCTTTGACTTACGCGTTGAATTTCAATACTAAAGAGATTGATTACACACATTAACCTTTTTTTTTAATTGCGTTACAATTGTGTACAGCGGTCCAGAAGTTTTTTTTTTTTTTTTGATTTTCTGATTCTTGTATTTCTTGTTTTTTTCTTCTATTTCATATGTTTACCTTTTTTTTCTTGTTTAAATTTTTTAACTGATGAAATACAAATACATGTTTGTTATCCATGTAATTTATACAAACAATATTTACATTAAAATTGTGTAATTAAAATGTAATTGTCGGCAAATTGTTGAATATTTGATTTGGAACACCCCGATTTTTTTCTTAATGTACCATTTGTATGGATTTTCTTTCCCCTAAAATTATAGAAACTGCACAAAAATTAAAATAATTGACCATATGTAAAATATGGTTTTGATCCTCATTACTATTGGTCATTCATGTATCAGTGTCAGAAATTTTTGATTTTTGACCTACAACACTTATACCTAATAAATAGGTCGTTTATGAATACCAAAATAAATTAAACTTAAATCTAAACTGGTGTGTAGATGTATAGCAACAAAGCTAACAAAAACCCGTTTTTTAAATGAGCAATCAGTTGTATCTATTAAAACATTCTCGCCGGGATAAAACGATGTCTTGAATTTTTAATAAGTCTTAGGACAATTTTTAGTTGTGTACTTTGTATCCTTCCTGCTTATCAAGCTTTATAAAAAATAAAAAATGGTAATATAAAAATTTAAATCATTTTAAATAAATATTTTTTGCGATGATGCTATTATAAAGAATACTTTGTTATAAAATAAATAAGTACTGCTACGAATTACTTGTAGAAATAGAAGAAGCAACCCGATTAAACCATATTAATTCATTTTCTATAATAAATTTATTGGCCGATTCTGTGTTGTTATTTTTTATTTTTTTGGTTTTTTTGTTCATTTAAGTGTTCTTAAATTAATTATTATATATTTTTAACAATGTAAAAGGATTTTTTACTGCTTCATTCGAGTATTTTTAGAGTTAAAATCATCATCAATAACAAATCCTGATATACTCCTCTACAAATAGAAAAGCTTATTTTCTGGTGCAATATCTAGTTGTGTACATCTTTTTTGGACTATATGTGTTATATTTGAACACTACTTGTGTTCATATCAGTTTTATTTATGTTTTTGTATAAATGTCATACTTATATCGATTTCGTAAGTATACAACTCAAATCTTTAGTCATTTTCTTTTTTCATAAGTTATTCTTATGACGCATATTTACGTCATAATTACATGTGAGACAAAACACAAAATATGGTTTTTGTACGAACAAGGAAACAATACATAAAAATTGCCAAAAAAATGTATTGCACTAAGAGTAAGGTAAAAAAAGCTTTGATTGGGTTTATGTCAAAGCTTTTAACTTAACCGCTATGTTACGAACTATTTTTAGCTACAAAGTAGATTTTACAAGTATGGTTTGCGTAATAAAGTAAAAAATTTATCTAGGCCTATCCCAAAATCAGCTCCTCCTAAATATTGCAAATGAACCCCTACATCGTGTCGGCTTTTTTATGTTTCAGGCTTTATTTTTTTTAAAAAAAGGTCCGCCAAAAAAAAACACCCGATTCCAAAACTTTTCCGTATTAGAAGACAGGGGAATAGTATAAGATAAAAATAAAAACTAGTTTTATTTTACTTTTATAGAACTATGTTTAATTATCTTTATTTTAAATAAGCTTTTTTCTAAGCGATATTTTGTGCATGAAAATACTTTAACTTCATGCCAATATGTATTATTTTTTGACATCAGATTTAATCATACTTTTTTGATATTGAGTTATATCATGAATTATTTTCCTGCTAGATGTATCTATACTTTTTACTTTAACATCCCTTGGCCCAAAACAAATATGACCCTTCATGATTTCGTTAAGATTATTTTTTATAAAATTTTATCGTTTTTTTTTACTATATATCTATCATTATCTATGCATTTGTTTTTTTTCCCAGGCACTTTTTACTCTTATCATAGTTTTTTTTCCATTTTTATAGATACTAGTTCGTTTACTAAAATTTATCCTTAAACCTTTTCCACTTTCATTTATATGCTAATCATTGTGAAAATAATTTTTTCTTGAAATTTGTTGCATTTTAAAAATACGAAAAACACGATTTGTTATATTAACTATTGCTTGATAATATCGATTATGTTATTTAAGTATTGCTTCTTGTACATTGTTTTTAATGTTTTTGATTTATTGTTTTCTAACGACATAGTTGATCGGCATAACCTTTTAACTCTTCTGTTCGATCAATGTCTGTATGGAGTTACAAAGTAAACATTTTTTGCTGCCTTATCGCAATATTTTTTTATTTTTTGTTTTGTTTACATTGTTACATTTTGTACAGCTTTCCATGTCGCACACTTTTTTTTTTGCATTCCTTAACATAAAAGTATTTTAGCAAAGCAAATGAAACACGTTCTGCGTCTTTGTTTTTGTATTACATTAGCCCTAACCAATCTAGCTAAATAAGCTATGTACGTGAAAAAGTGCTTTTATGTCTTAAACACACAATGTCTATACCCACTATCTCTTATTTGTCCGTGGTGATAAATGTTCATAAGCTGTGTTAACTTTTTTATAAATTCGTTTTATTGTTTGCATTTTACAGGCGTTCTTTATACTCTGATTTTTCCATCCAATAATACTTACATTTCCAGTTTTCTAGCATTATTTTATACCAACGCCTACCTTTAAATATGGACATTTATTAACCTGTAATTTCCTGAAGTAATCAGTGACAGTTCTCAAAGTTGTGAATTTTGTAATTATAAACTTTTTTTTAGTGTAATACTTTTTTCCGTTGTATTCGCTATCTGTCTGTTATCATATTTTTTGATTGCGAGCTTGTAATTTATCCTTGTAAGTTTTATCAGTAGAACCTCAACTTTTTTTCTTATAATTTTTTTCCTTTGCCTTTCCATATATGTCTGCCATTTAATCAACATGTGATTGATTTTCCTCGAAAATATATTTGATTTCATAGGCTCATTCCGACAGTTCTCTTCGCCTTTTTCTCTATAGTTCATTTCTTCATTTTTCTATACATACAAAGCTTGCAGCGCTGTGCTCAGATTACATAATAATGCTCGTGCCCCTAAAATTTTATCCAAATTTTGATATTCCGCAAAAAATTGCTAATGCTTCTCTTTCATACATTTCAAATCATCGTTCTGCTTTTGTATGGCTCTGCGATGCAAATGCCACCTCTTTCTGTACCTATTTTTATGTTGCATTAGTACGGCACCTTTTCATTTTTTATTGCGTCCGTATATGAAATTAATACTGATGGGTTATCTGGTATTGTTAGAAAAATTCCATCGTATAAGACCATCTTTTTTTTTGTTGTGCACCAACTTGTTCATCTCTCATGTATGTGTAAAATTTTTGTAGCAGTGATGCAGTGGCGTACCCTGGAATTTTTGAGCCCGGCGGTAGGCAGTGTTTTTTGATAAAGTTGGGCCATAAAACCTTGTATTTCGATGTTTTAAAGTTTTTAATTTTTTTTTGTAAAAATTTTAGTTAAAATTTTTTTTATTTGGATTTTTAAAATGAAAAGAATCTCTGCACAAAAAAAGACCCCCCGATAAATTCAAACGTGAAAATTTTTTCTGAAGGGGGGGGTACCCCCCCCCCTATCCCCCCTGGGTACGCCACTGCAGTGATGTTATTAATGCCATTAACTTACTGCAGTTTCTTATAAATTTATTTAATTAATTTTTAGCTTCAACATAGAGATTGTAATTCTTTTTTTTGGTGCATTTACAAACTCTTAATTGCTTATTTGCTTGTCGACAATGCGGCAAGTTTTTTTCTTTTTTTCTTAGCCTAGAAATGTAATTGATTCTGCTTTAAATATACTTTTCTGCTTATTAAGTGTAAGATTAGCAGCTTGAAGTTTGTGTAATACTTGTTCATAATTTCTGTCATAGTCTTTGATTGACTTATCCATGTAGAAATATCGTAATACACATAACACATTTTTGCAAACGCATTTTTGAGTACATCTTCTATTTTTCTTAAAAAAAATGGAAGGCGAATTTTTCACCTTTGGGGTAGAATTTTACATACATATGCTTTGTAACACACGTACGACAATTGATACATTTTTCACTTGGGGTATCTTGATTTGCATATATCCGTCTTTTTGATTAAAGACACTGTAAAGTTGTAATCCCTTAAGTCATCTAATATACTTGATATGCGTTGTATTAAAACTCCAATACTTCCCAGATGTTGATTTTTTTTGTAAAATAATATTAAGCTAATCTCTGTGCATTTGGGTACAGGCTAAAGTAGGTTACTCCACATAGTTATGCTGTCGGCCTTAAAATTTAATTTCAGTTATTAATTATCTCATATATCCACTGCATTTAATAGTTCATACGTCGACAAGCACTACTAAATACTTTTCGATTTTTTTTTTTTTTGGGAATTTTCAAATCCTGAATATCCTTAAGTATTCTCTACTGAATATAAATTTTTGTATTTTTTCATATATATAAATTTTTCGATGTAAGGCAGACAAAATTTATATTTTTCCTGATAAATTCATACCCTTTAATCCACATACTTTTATTTCTATTTGTATTGATATAAAACTTTTGCCTTGTATTGTATGGTAAATAGCTCAAACACTATTTCTGTTGATTCACTAAATTTTTTGTTTTCTCCGTTTATCATTACCCTCAAGATCCATTATTCCTTTTACACTTCCAGCTGTTTTTTTATTAACTATGTTTTTTCCTATAATATTGATTATACCCCCACTATCCAACAAAGCAACAGACATTTTACCTAAAGATACCCGCCCAAATATGGCACAGTTTTATCTGCTTCACGCATATATCCCTTTGAATGATCTCAGTCATTATCTTTCATTTGGCTTTTACATATCCTTGCGTTTTTTGCGGGCATCTTTGCGCAATATGTTGAACTGTTTTGCATTTATAGCATGTTTATACAATATTTAATTAAGGTTTATGTTTCTGAATACATCTTTTTTCTGACCTTTTTTGCAGTTCTGCGCATGTTTAGTTAAGCCCATAACACGGCTGTATTAGTATAATGCATTTATCTTTGTTTAGATCCAACCTTATATTTTCTTAAAGCGTAATTACTAATCTTCCGGTTCGATTCTTAATTAATCGCCGTTTTTAACATCAGTACAAAGTACATAATGATTGTTTCTTTCCTTTGTTGTTTTTTCTCTTCGAAATTCCTGCTTTGTAATTTTTTTGGTAAACTGATATCTTATTTTGTTTTTATACTCCTTCTAATCCACCCCATCAAATCATTTATTCAGGAATATTTTAGAATTTCATCGCCGTAAAAATGTTTACGCTTCGTTGACGTTTTTCCTTTCACATTTTTGAGATTTCTGAAAATATTTCACCATTCTGTAAAATACAGTCTCTAATTGTTGTTTCCTCATAAAACCGTTGCGTGGCTTTTTATATATTGTTTTGTTGGTCACAACCAGGGCCTCCGGAAAGATCAGGGGATGGGGGGGAAAGTGATTTTTTTGTGAGGGACTCGTTTAAAAAGGGGTCTCTTTTTACAAATTTAGCTAAAATTTGGATAATATAATTAAATATTTTCATCTAGCGCTGCAATGACTTAAGGTACTGTTTTCTCGATATGCATATTCTTTGATTTATAACGGGTTATTTGTTAAGGTACAATGTATGCCATTTTTTGTCAGTAACCATTATATATTTACACCTAATAAAATGCGTGCATTCGGCACAAAAAATAACCAACACATCAAGTGTACTTTTTGCTTTAAAATATAATTTAATATATTAAATTGTAAAGTTGTAAAGTTGTTTTTAAATAGTGTCTTTTGATAAGTCAATGATAAGGATTTGGAAAACACCGCAGTACGAACACAAAAGCTTAACAAAAATAAAACTGCAATATTTGGGGAAATAAATATTGTCCGTCAATATCAAAGGGTTGACGCATTCAATATTGACCTAGAAAAACGATGTACTAAAAATGTAACAAAGCATGATATAGATGTATAATAATGCACTGTAATAACGATATAACACTTTCTAACAAAGAAAACAGATTTGTAAAATAAAATAGTATATATAGTAAAAAGGTCTACTAGAAAAATTATAAACTAATAGAATCTAATATGCTTTTTTGCATATCTAGTACGTTTTTATGACATAGTGTCGTCAATAAGTATTTATTTCTGATGTACTTAAAAAAACGGTATAAATATATATATTACACATACAGTGTAAATGTCACTTAGCTAAGAAATGGACATAAAAGGCAGCCTAATTTAACAGCGAGTTGTACAATTTACAAAGCGTCAAATCACCAATACAAAACAAGACAATTTCCTTGGCGTCAGATAATGTGCAAAAAAGTTGCATTTGTTCTTCCCAACATAATTTTTTTTAGTTTTTTACGCCTGATTAACGTATGATGGGTTTTTGCCCCCTTAAGTAGTAAAACCAACCATAAAAAGGACAAAAAATGTATTAAAGCGGGAAAAGTTATTATTTTTTGTTTAAAGGATATTTAATTTATTTTTGCCTCCTCTTGAAAAAAATGTTTCATTTCGCCCATTGGTAAAAGTGTTTGATTTTAACAACATTTCCGCGCTTGTTTTTTTTTTGTTTATAATATTATGTCAACTTTTATTACATTTAGTTATTGACAAGAGTACATCTTGTTCAGATACGGATGCACAAAACATGAGGTTTACAGCTCTCTTGACACATTTTGACATGTTTAACATTACGTATTTAGTGTTTCAGACTGAGTAAGGCAGTAAAAATTTATAAAAGTAAGCTTTTATCTAAGGTTGTCCGTTTAATCCCAAATAGACATAACCGTTGTTTTTAGCTTATAAAAAATGCAAAACCACAATTATTTATATCTCGTATAGTAAGCATATGACGTATTTATGCGTTTTTGGGCAGTTTCCGCAATTAAGGAATACCTTAAAATTAGTTTTGTTCATCTAAACAATCTTTTACTCCTTAATCGCAAATTTATTTTTTAAAACGTTCTTAGAGATTATAAGTTCATCTGCTATATAAAAACGCATATCTTGTAATATTCGATACAACAATATAAAGCGCCCACGACAAAAAAACCAATTTGCGTTTAGATTTTTCTATTATAGTATGACCTTTAACATTTTTTATGTTAGGTTTTTACCTTTAAAAGCTTCTTTAATGCAGACAAAAAGCTGCAACCAATTTATTTTACAAGAAAAAAAAACAAATGCACCATTTAAAAGGCTACAGATGTTGCGGGATTCTTTTGCTTTGATCCTCGTGTAAAAAGGATGTATAAAAATGACGTTAGGTGTATTTTTTGTAAATAAAACCCCGACTCCAAACTTATAAATGTACTACAGCAAAACCATAACGGCGAAGATGCGATCGAAGCAAGTTGTATTACAATGTTTTTACAAGAAAAATCTGGATTGAGTGCGAATCTTTGCAAAATGGTAAACAAAACCATAATAAGGCAATATGCGCTGCAAATAATAAAACTGTAACTGTACACTAATTGACCAATATTACACGCATACTTTTATTGCACTTTAAAATTAAATTGCTTGTATTGCATTAAAGGCAAAAATTTACCGCTTAATAAAATATTTTGGACAATTACTGCATATTTTTTAGTTTTAGTTTGCAGTATTCTGCATATACCTACATCGATTTATATTTATACATTATTTTTATTTTATTCCTTTTATAAAAAGCTTTTATGTATTTTAGAAGGTTTTTTGTTGCGTAAAATGTCTCTAATAAGTACATCGTGCACAAAACGTCTTTTTGTAACATGAAAACATACTTTGCGAATTTTGAATTTAAAAAAATGTTTGTGTTACTATGTTAAATATAAGAATTTTTTGCCAAAAAAAAAAAGTTGTACACAACAAAACAGGGGAGTCTTCTGGTCGAACTTTGTCGATGACAGTAAAGTAAAAAATCATGCATGTCGTTAATAAAAACATAAAATGCTGTTAAACTGTTTTGCCTTGTGTGCTATTTTTAAAAAACGTTTTTACGTACAAAAATTGTTTTTCGAGCCTGCTTTAAGCGTAAAAAACATAACTACGACTGTAAACTAGGTTTTCCATTAATTTTAAAGGCTAAAACAAGGCTTATTGGATGTTAAAAATACTCAAATACAATATAAAGACTCATATTTGTGTTAAAATGTGTTGCTCATGTAACATGCAAATCTTGGTTATTTTTTGCAGTCTTTCAGATAGAGCAGTTGCATTTTATATTATTACCAAAGCGTTTCGTACGTTATTGTAATAAGTATTGTTTTTTTGTTTTTTGCAAGACGGTTTTCTTTTTGCAAACTATATGTATTTGTTTTAATATGTATGTATCAAACCTTTACAAGGCCCCTGTGATACTAGAAGTACATTTATAGTATTTTACGTATATTTTATCAATTATGAACACGCTTTTGCAACCCCAAATAGATACAAAAACTATTTTCTTGTATATACCCGTATTGAAAACTTTGTGAATTAAGATTTTGTATTACAAAACACAGCTGCATTTCCATAAACTAACTTTACAACATTTTTACAAAATTAATAGCGCTAACAACTAAGACAAAGGTTTTTGTGCATATACGTACAAAATTAGGAAACTGTCGCATTTTAATGACAAAAACAAAAAAAAACAACTTTTTAACCGTTTTGTTACCATGTTGCGCTTTTTTTTATAAATGACGTGTTTTTTAAAAACAGCACAGCCGCGCTTTTTCTGGTACCAGTTTGTCTATTTGTAAAGTCTATGCTGTAAGTTTTTAGGTTTTACGTTAAAGTGCATGCACTTTTTTTTTTGTTCGCTTATTTTTTTGACAGAAATAATAATAAAAATAAAATATTGTAGCGCGCGCAACGCGCATGCCGCACGTAGCCTGCCATCTAAGACATATAGCAGCAAACCATAAAACTTCGACAACAATAAACTGAAACAACATTTTTGGCAGATCCAAAAATACAAAACCACACAAAATACATTTTGGTTTGTTTTTAAACAAAAAATTAAAAATAATGAAAAAAGAAAAAAGAAAAAAACATCGCATTTAAAAAAAATAGTATTTTTGTATGTAAAACCTACAGTAGAGGACATATCACCAGGTAGGGCTTCTTCAAGTATAAGGTATAAATACATAATATCAAGCGATGAATTAATTTACTCAGTCTAAGGAGAATTTAATGCAGCAAAAAATCTTATTTAATGTTATTGTCTTTTTCTTTGCTGAAATTATATAATTTAATCCCATGATAAATAAATATAAGGTTTAAGAACGTTCTTACTTTGATCCTGCGCGAAAAAACCAATAGGGGATTACACTAACACCTCTCCGTTTTCGACGAAAAATCTTATTGTGCAAATTTTCAATTACTTGCCTATAATCGGCAAAATTCTGGTGGCTTGCAGCGCACGCCACAACTTTTTTTAAAAAAACGCTTTTGAACTTAAATATTATATATGTTCAATACAAAGACAGAATATATTTTTTACAGACAACTTTGATTTAACATGAAGTTTCTTAATTATGGCGGTTTTCGAGGAGAAGAGTAATGCAAGTTTCCCCAACGCCTCCTTGTATTAAAGAAAAGAAAATGTCTAAAGTATAATTGCGCAAAATATAGGTTTTTTCGTGTATGGTAAAAAATTTCTCTATAAACGTAAAAAGCACTTTATACAAAGACACTTACAAATATAAAATCAACTATTACTGCCTAAAAAACACTATACCGTAGAATCTCGATAATAAGGTCAAAATCAAAAAAAAAATTGAAATGTCAAAAATCTTTACTATTTTATTTTGACTGCTTTTGACACGAATTTTTTTAAAAAAAAGTGCCCTTATTATCGAGACTTAACGGTATATATTTTTTTTATGTGTGTTTATCGCAGTGTTTAAAAATCATTTTGACAAGAACATAATATCAAAAAAAATAAGGGGGCCCTTTTACTAAAAAAACTAATTTACCCCTGGCCCCCGTGTGTCTTCCTAAGGCCCTGGTCACAAAACCTCCTACATATGTTCTTTAAAGTATAATCTCTCCAATGCATCAATCAATTCAGCCTTGATCCACATATTTTTTTTTATCCGTGCCGTGTTCCTTCACGCCATTATCTTCTGTGTTGTTATGTGTCACCATGTTAGAAGACAGGAGAATAGTATTTAATGGGATATTACCACTATTATTATTTGGCATTTCATGAACTGTGTATAATATCTTAACTGTATATAAGCTTTTTTCTAATCATTATTTTGATCACTAATAATTTTACCATCACTAATATATTAATTATTTATTAAAATCACATTTGATCATACTTTTTTGATATTAAGTTATGATCATGAATTATTTTCCTGCTAGATGCATCCATACTTTGTACTTCAACAGTCCGGTTTCTAAATTTTGTCTGACAAAAAAAAATCCAGAAAAAAAAAAT
>JAQFYM010005986.1:0-12368 GCA_034694785.1 Agrenia bidenticulata
AAGTCAAACTTAAAAGTTACTGAACACAAACCCAAAACGAACGGGCCCTTTGTAGCTGCTTGGAGTAGGTTTTTTAAATTAAGCAGCATAATTCTTAAAATGTGGTAATCACAATGGGGCTTTTTCCATCAGGTTCACAAAGTTTTTGTTGCTATCGCCAAAAATAGTCACAAATATTCAAAATTCACGAGTACTGTATGTAAATCGTTGGGGAACGTGTATTCATAATATTCATATTCATATTATGAATAGGACGGAACATAGCATCGCTGGGAATCCCTGAATGACATTGGCTGTTAGTTGTTAGTAATGTTCCAGTCTTCTGTGAGCATGTAAAGAGTACTAAAGTTATTGGATTGATTCAACATCATTGATACAACTAAACTTTTTTATTTAAATCTCAATTTGCATTTATGATTTAGTTATTAACCTCACCAGTATTTATTACTATAATTTAGAAAGAGAATCGTGAAGTATCCCAATTCTCAACCGAAGCTTGTAACTACTTGTAAGTCTTCTAGTCAAACTCTACATAATGGTACGGTTCGTATTAGTTATACCAAGGCCAATATATGTTCAGCCTGGGCTTGACTTGATATGTCAGCGAGCGATTAATTTAATAATAGCTCAGTCAGTGGTGGACTTCTGAGTTTTTCGGACATTTCGACTCCCAATCCTCTTCGAAGCTGGCCTTTTCAAAGCACTCAGTCATTTTAAACGTTTCCAAATCTAAAGCACACACAACAGCAAAATCATCTTAGGAATTTTAAAAAGTTGCCACACTTGATTAAATCAGCCCTGCACTGAACTATTTCTCCGTAAGACATTTGGAAACTAATTACTAATTTAAAATGACAGACCTTACACTTGCGAAAGGTGATCCAAAAAGCTACGATGAATCAGAAGACAGCCAATCCACTGCCACCCCCACCTCGAGTTTCGGCTCATTTGCAGACTTCCAATCGCAAACAGAGCTATACCCAAGTGGCTTGACAAAGATTAACAACGATGTTGAAAAGCATGACGCAATTTATGAAAAAGAGCTGGAAAAGCATCAAAATAATAATCAATCAGAGAAGAAGCCCTACACCGGGATCAAAAAGTACGGGGGGATGATATTGACCCTAATTGCTAGTTTATTGTTCTCCCTCGTCGTGTTGTTCGTTAAGGTGTTGAGTGATTATGGGTTTGACGCTTATGGAGCGTCCTTCTGGAGATATGCCGGCATTACTATCCCAACTATCCCCTTGCTAATGTTTTACGAATGCAGAACTAGCAGTACAAAGAAGGAAGGGTCTGTTTTCGATACCGTTTGGCCTATTTTTAAAGATGACAACTGGAAGACTTGCATTGGACTTTTGGTATGGAAAATATATAAAGACATATTAACACATTAGAATTCGGAGGACTATTTGGCTTTTAAAATGATCTAATATGGAAGTTGCCATTCTCAAATGTTAATTTCATTTAAATCTGAAATTCTATCGTTATAAATTGTCGGGTGCCGAATTTTATGACCGAGCCTGTATTCACAAAAATATTAATTGTATTTCCACAGAGTCGAGGACTAATAGGGTCAAGCTCAGTGATCCTTAGATACTACGCACTCCAGTATCTGAGTATAGGGGACACTTCTGTGATAAGCCAAAGTACGCCCGTCCTTGTCACCGTTCTTGCTCACTTCTTTTTAAAGGAGAAATGCGGAGTGGTTCAAGTGGTCATCGCCTTCACTACCCTTGTGGGTGTGGTCATCGTCACAAAGCCTCCTTTGTTGACTGGGGCTGAGTCTTTCGACTCCGGGACTTTGGTAAGTCATTCCTCACGTATCAATTGCTAAAAATAATTTGTACGACTAATCCTCGTTATTTGAATGAGGTGTGGTCAAAAGGATATGCGTGGATTTATTGTACTTGAGTGGGGATAGTAAATTTTGATTAGGTCATATTTAGTGGGGTAAAATATTCACAGGAAATTGTACGAGATCAAGTTCAATGGTTTAGCCAGATGACCGGAAAATAAGAAATAATCAATTGCTTTATGAACATTTATGCATAAAGTACATGAGCAGCCTGATTTAATTTAACAAGTTACTTTAGATTCCATAATGAACAATAGTTTTTTTGATTCATCATGCAACAATAGTATTTGAGATTCAACAAGCAACAATAGTATTTGTGATTCAACAAGCAACAATAGTATTTTAAATTGCGAAATCATCTCTCATATTTGAATTATCATATTCGCATAGTAAAGGCAGCTTATGAGGGCTCATTCACAATCCCCATAATATGCAGTTAGAAAATTAAAAGAGGGGAGTGGTTTATATGGATCTATGTATTCCGTTTTAAAGGTTAATAAGTTAATAAAGACGGGAACGAGAGGGGGGCGGGCTTGAGACTTGATGTCTCCATGTGTTTGTGAATGTTCCCTAAGCTTTATTTATAAAGTAAAGCAGTTCAGATTTGAATTAGCTTACATTTATCAAAAACTACATCTAGAGTTAGCAGATACTATAATTGAACGATCATGTACGCAGCATTCTGATGTAATAATATTAATATTAATTGTCACGAATAATATTGGATTATGATTTTCAGATCGGTACAGCGCTTGCATGTGGTTCCTTGTTCTGCTCCTCCCTCATTGTAATCTTAACAAGGATGATCCGCGAGGTCCACTTTGCATTGATGACCCTGGTCTTCGGGATCATCGGGTTAGCCGAAGCTGCAATTTTGTCCCAAACTTTCGGACATTTCAATATTCCTGCGGGGCTGTGGGACTCTATTTTAGTCCTAGGGGTTGCAGGGTTATCATTCCTGGGTCAAATGGCCATCATCCTCGCTCTTAAATTTGAACAAGCTGGCCCTGTTGCTCTTATTAGGAGCTGCGATGTTATTTTCGGATTCATACTTCAGTTCTTGTTCCTGAATGTTGTTCCGGATATGTTTAGGTGGGAATGATACAAAACAAACGTACACACAAAATATGAAAAATTAACGAAAAAAATTCTAAATTTCCTTTAAATGTCATTATATAGTTCGTTTGGAGCCGTAATCGTCTTATTTGGAGTCATTGTAACGGCATGGCGAAAATATCTCACGACGCTGCCAGAAGGAGACAGCAAGAGATCGACGTGGTCCTGGGTTTTAAAATAAATGACTAGATTGACAAGACATGTTTTTAAACTTATCTAACGTGTTTTAGTAACATTTCTATTTGTGACTAATGCAACTTGTCTTATTACAATTAAAACGAAACACGTATGATATACATAGGTATGACTAATAATAGTAAAATAAATTATTATTTAAAAAATACTTTGAAATGTGTGACCTTTCCTGGGATGAGCCAGTACTGGAGTTTTACGGCTGTACTTAATATTGATGAGATTATGGTGATTGGGTTTTAATATGGGTCCATTATTGGCTGTGAAACGGTGACGTGTATTGGCAGACAATGATATCTCTAGTATTAAGTTGTAAATGCCTGTGTAGCGAATTACGATAATTATTCATTGCGTGTCGGTTATTGGCTTATTTCTTGCGAGGATGAAATTTGCCACTTATATCATCCTGTAAGTTGTATCGTAATAACACAACCATACTTTGCTTAAGGTTCAGTTACAAGAATTGCTGTAGATAGTTTAGAATTTAAAACTTGAAACTATGATAGCTAAAGAAGAAAATTATAGAGCATATTTATATCAAGTTCTACTTCCATTTAATTTAATAATATCCATATGAGGCATTTCAAATGACTAAAATCGGTTTGAAAGTTGAAACATTGCCTTCAAATTTTACAAGCGTTATAAGCGTTAGAATGCAGGTTAGAATATTCCATTAAAAACATTTTTCAAAAACAGCCAAACAATTTTTGAATACGAAAGAGAAAATCTCAAAAGTTGTATCACATCAAGGCGGGCCACCCTGTACTCAAGCCTGGCTTTGGATATTGGATCTATTGTCGAAATTCTAAAGTAATCAAAGAGCAATTAGTTTGAATCATGCAATATAAGAATATCATGCCATCCCCCACATGCGATGAATGTAACGAATTCAAGTTAACTACCTGTAAACCAATGAATTAAAGATATCTTGATTCCGTCAATTGCAAAAAAAACCTAGACGTTCTCAGTAACTGGCTTACGACTTTTAATTCGAATCCTTGAATATGCTCTAAAATGCAGTCATCAACTACGATATCCAGAGAGAGACAAAGAGCAGTTAATTAAGTTAATCCCATGTACTTTTTTTGAACAATAAAACGATTAGTTAGCCAGAGCTCATTTAAATAAAATGGTCAAAACTACCCTTCACAACCATTATTATTATCCAAGGGGTTGTTCACTGATTTACTCAATAAAACTTAGACATCAAAATCTAATTGAAATTGTGTAACGATGTCGTAAAACTTCTAACCACTCCCCCCTAACCCCCCAACACTATCACGTCAGTAGACATTTAGAAATACGAAGTACCTGGACAGCCCCAGCAAATATTATGAATACCTTTTCAAAATTGTATGTAGTGAGAGTAACCCGTTTGTTTGATCTAGGAAATAGTACAGTCTCATTAAAATTAAATACTTTACAGTAATCCACCACCACCACACTAGCCACTACCAGTTCTAAAATCTGGACTTTTAATCCCAAACATTAAAAACGTTGAGAAAGTCGGTAGCTTGGAATCTAGTTTCTTAAATGCTAGCTTTGCAATATGCTAGGAAAAAGGAATCTATTCATTCTATATTATTTAAGCAATTTTCGAAACCCCCCTGTATCGTCTACAAAACTTTTGGATCTTCTGACGTATCGTGCGTGCGTGACGTACAAACTTAAAAGTCTATATAAGTTATGAGATCTTTTGAGACTGAGGTCAGTACTAATCAGTTGTTTTCATTGTCGTAGTCATAGGTCTAGGGTGTAGGTCGGTAGGTAAGTTAACTTTTAATATTTAGACCTACTCAGAATGTTTCGTAATGGTCTGCATGAGATCTTGGTCACTGTCAGTACCAACAAGTTTTAAAAGAGCTGGAAGCCTCTAAATCTGTATAGTTCCGTGTGTCTCCTAAAGAAATTTGTTCCAGAAGTTATATTATATTTTTATTACCGACGTTAGGAGTTATCCTTCAAAATTTTTATTTGGAAACGCGTTTAAATTTTTAAGCATGTAGTCTTTCAACTTTTAATAGTCCACCATCTATGATGGCAATCTCTTCCTCAATTTAAGTAATTTTCCACTGAATTTAAAAAAATTAATTTTAAACACTATAGGGATTCTATTTTCGGGATACACGTGGATGATTAATTTTTTTTAATTACTTCTGTTGACAACTTACTGTCTGGAAGAACGCTTATAAATGTGTACCCTAAGAAGTTTGAATATTAAATGTCCACGTGTTTTTTTTTGCATAACTCCTAAATCTTCAATATAGGTTAACGTTAACCACAATTTCGCATTAGAAAATGTATCCATCATTTATAATTGACGAGAGTAAGGCAATCAATTTGCGAAATTATATTTTTTAGCCCCATCGCATTTGTACAAAAACACTTCAATTGTGATATACATCGTAGTGTACTTTGTAAATAGATTTTTGTGTCATTATTTTTGTTATTTCAATTTTATTTGAAAACCTGTGATAGGAATATATATACGGAAAAATCCTTATGACTGGCCGCGACTATTGACTTTAACTTACTGAGGAGGGTGGCATTACTATCAACTGTCATTGGATGACCTGCAAAGATAGTTAGCTAAATACATTTGAATGATCTAAGGTAAGTGACTTCTGCAATCTATTATAGGGAAGGCCCATGTACACAACGTATTCTAATAATAATTAAATCCAGCCTTTTTAGTGATTCAAAACATTGGACCAATAAGATGTTAACTACCAAAGAAAAAAATAGCAGAAAAATTCTTTATCCAAAGCCAATTGTTTATAAATCGTCATCCCATGTGGATTGTTACAAGTATTTTTTACTTGGTTTCATTTTTTGCACGTAAATTTGCATACGTAATCCCTAGATATCTCATCAATCTACTACGGTCTATAATAGAACCATAATAATGTTAAATTCAGTGTATTATAAAGTTGGGTGGAATTTTTTTAATCCTGATTTTTTAAAAGTCCTAATTTTTCTAAAATACACTTTGACAACCTGCCACGCACGTTTGGGTACTTGTGAGTCTAAGTGCAGGCGTATCCAACTGCTATAAACTACCTATTCCTATACAACACTAAATTGTGAGTAATAAAAGCCTGAAGAGCATAAATCCGCTGGTTTTTTTTGAACAATACTTATCTTGTGGTCATTATACGTACATGGATGCATGTCGTAGTCTTGTTGTGCACGTAGGGTTACCCCCGGACGTTCCCACGCTTTAGTAATTGATCAAGTACTTTTGACGTAGTCAGGTCTAAAATCATGTTCAACATAAGTCTGCAAAAATTAATGCCTGTATCAAGATGACTTCAGCCTACTTGAAATTCGAGTTAGATTACTTCCATGACATTACGACACAAATGACCAACAATGTACAAATTTTCTAGAGTCTAGAGCCTAGATACACTCGAGTTGCTGACGTCAGAGGTTCATAAAACTGCTTGACTAATGTTTAAAAAAAATCACGATTCCTCCTATTATTCCAATAGATGAATAGAATATGCAAAAATATGCTATGAAGTACTGTCTTCTAGTGAAACTGAAACAATTATTTAATTGTAGCAAGTTGCTATATTAAGGAGGGTACGATTCATTTTTGGATTCAGTTTGCATGAAAAGTTTAAATTGTCTTAGAAAGCTGTCGATTAACCAATCTTCCTGGAAATTATGACTTAGTCAACAGTATTAGTTAATATCTCACCTCAACTAAATTAAGTTTAAAAAAAACAATTTTTTCTATTGATTATCAGCTTTAACTTGTTAATCTGTCAGCAAATCAGACTGTGAATAAATAAATAGATACACAGAACAAGTTGCTATAAATATACTCCTAAATAATTTCAGACAATAACAACAATCGAATAAAGTAATTACAAAACTAGCCATGGCATTCCTACTATCAGTCAAAGCCATCCCGAACAGTTCAGAAGACAACCGATCCATAAACTCAAGCATCGGCTCATTTTCAGACTTCCAATCCCAGACGGAATTGTGCCCAAGAGAAATCACAAAAAGGGACAAGGACGTTGAAAAATATTATGACGAGAAATCAGAAAAAGTTCCAAAGAATATAAAAGCTGACAAGGAGTACATAGGGATTAAAAAGTATGGGGGACTTCTCTTAACCCTTTCAGCAAGTTTTTGTTTTTCTGTCGTCGTTTTATTCGTCAAAATTTTGAAGGACTATCACTTTGACGCTTATGGAGTGTCCTTCTGGAGATATGTGGGAGTAACAGTGCCCACAATACCGTTACTTATGTTCTACGAGTGTGGACCTGGAAATAAAAGCAGAAAGGATGCAGGCTCCGTCTTCGATACCGTTTGGCCTGTTTTTAAGGACGACAATTGGAAGACTTGGATTGGACTTTTGGTGACTTATTTTATTCTATTTTTAAGATTTTCATTACTAACAAATTTACTCAAACGTAACACCAGTTTTAATTTGTTCCACAGAGCCGAGGACTGATAGGATCATCTTCAGTGATTCTTCGCTACTACGCACTCCAGTATCTGAGTATTGGGGACACTTCTGTGATAACCCAAAGTACGCCCGTCCTTGTCACCGTTCTTGCTCACTTCTTTTTAAAGGAGAAATGCGGAGTGGTTCAAGTGGTCATCGCCTTCACTACCCTTGTGGGTGTGGTCATCGTCACAAAGCCTCCTTTGTTGACTGGGGCTGAGGCTCTTGACACTGGAGCCTTGGTAAGCCGTTTACATTGAGTTTTTTTAGTAGAATTTCGGCCTTGGTAGGAAGTGAGGTTGAAATGCGAAATATTTCAATTTCCAATAATACATTGAAGTAAAAGCTGAAGCTTGATGTAGTGATTCGTAAAAGACCTTGTTGAAAATCCCATTTTTTGTGGATAAGAAAAAACTATATTATTACATGCACATGCTGCACTAAATCAAACTAGCAATAGGATATGTAAATGTAATGCTTGCTCCATGAAATTGTTCAAGATCAAGTTCAATGCTAAACAAATCCACTTGTTGGTTGGTATAACAAAATTGTAGAAGTCATCCCAACCATTTTTTGATATTTTCAATACTATATAAAATCGCAAAATCATTCTTGCATTATTGATCCAGGCGATTCAATCACAATCATTAGTTTTGAAGCATCGTATGTTTATGACATGGTGCCAGTCATGATCTTTTGAATGAAACTGGACAAGACACCTCTTCCCCTAAATTTAAATACATCGAAAGGTCTAAATTCTTGAGATTGAAATGTAAACGTTAAGGGTTGTCAATGCATAAACTATTCAAATTCAACGATCGTGTACGCAGCATTCTGATAATAAGTCAGGAATAATATTGGATAATGATTTTCAGATCGGTACAGCGCTTGCCTGTGGTTCCTTATTCTGCTCCTCCATCATAGTAATCTTAACAAGGATGATCCGCGAGGTTCACTTTGCCGTGATGACTCTAGTCTTCGGGATCATCGGAGTCGCCCAAGCTTTAGTCTTGTCCCAGGCCTTTGGAAACTTCAATATTCCTGTGGGGTTGTGGGACTCTCTTTTGATCCTAGGAGTTGCAGGGTTATCCTTCCTGGGTCAAATGGCCATCATCCTCGCCCTGAAGTTCGAACAAGCTGGGCCTGTTGCTCTTGTAAGGAGTTGTGATGTTATTTTCGGATTTGTTCTTCAGTTCTTGTTCCTGAATGTTATTCCAGACATTTACAGGTATGAATTTTAATATCGACTACCAAGTGTATTAATACGAATTTGACTAACTTGCTTATTTACAATTCTCCAGCTCAATAGGAGCCGTGATCGTCTTGTCTGGAGTCGTTATAACTGCCTGGCGAAAATACCTCACGACGCTTCCAGAAGGACACGCCAAGAAATCAACATGGGCTTGGATTATGAAATAGAAGATCATCAATAATTTTCGAATTATATTTAAAAGACTTGTGGAATCGTGCAAATTTCCGGGTTGCATTTAACTGGGTGAAGAATAAATTGAATTTCCCCTACAATTTATTTTTTTCCCATTCCTTTGAATTTCCCGAAAAAAAATACAATTCACCCTCATTTTTAATTTAATTTAATTTTAATGGCTATATTTTGTTTAGATAATCTTTTAATGTTTGATCAACATTTTCATATTCCGAAGTTACTGACCTATGTTAATGATACTGGAGATTGCATTTATAAAAAATAATCTTAATATTTATGAGAACCAGTATTATCCAACCGAATTTTACTGATTTTACTTGAACGGGTTGAACAATTTTAGTCATACAGAACTGATTAAAATTCAGCAGAAGTTTATATTTCTCCAGTCGTTGTTTTGACAAAATAGTACTTAAGATTCAGGCTGTGTTTTAATTCTATGAAGGGAATATTTTGTCCTTTTATTTATGATTTCTGTGATTTCATGTGTTTTAATTTTTATAGGGAGAGCCCGAATAAAGGACTGTAAATAATAAAATACCTACAATATATACAAACCGATAGATCAGTAGTTAAAGTTATTTACTGTCAAAACTTTAACTCATACGAATATTTCAATGTCCTCATAGATTGTACACAGAACTAAACGTATTGCGTTTAAATCTCAAAGACAAATTGTACAGAAGCCTATACATATTGCAGATTCATGATAATTAAAGACTACTAATAGCAATAGTGTACATAATATTAGATACTATTATCACAGTACAACATCTCAATTAAATTAAAAGTGTTTGACTAACCGTTTTTCGGAAAATATGAATCAATTGTCCTCACAGGCTGTGATTTGGAAGAACCAGAAGATGAAGGTCCACTTTTGGCAGGACGCCCTCGTTTAGAACTTTTGGATGAAATACCACCTCCTCTTCCTCGTGGTCTCTTTGGTCCCCCAATCTTTTTCGTTGGGCTTTCTTTTAATTCACGCTCCCTTTCAGCTTTCTCTAACGTTTCAGGGCGGAGGTCAAATCCTAATGGAGGGCGTCCATTAATTTCTCGTGATAAGTCTTTGGCCATATGATGATCCATATGCGTTACATAATCCCATATAGGAATGGACTTAGCACAACGTTCACACACTTGCATCATTGGAAGTTTCATCGGCGAAGTTAGAATTGAGATTCCGTCCTGCCCCTCCACTTGTGGGTTTTGTTTCAGGGGAGATTTAAAGGCGATTGCAGACTTTGGAGGGGCAGAATCTGAATACGTAAATAATCGCTTTTGTATCAGTTTTCCCTCTTCATTTGTTTTGATGTTCGTGGTAGCGGATGAATTAGTAACAGACGAAGTTTCAGTTTTTGATGTGATAAGCTCTGATACAGATGCTGACACAGGGAGTTGTTGATTTTCATTAGCACCTTTAGTACTAGGTAGATTGGAAGAGTTTCCACTGCCAGTAGAACCACTACTGGTAATCGTAGAACATGCTGTGGGTTTTGGAGCACCAGCTTTGAAGATGGCATTTATCTTTGTATACTTTGAAACCTCTACTTCATCTTCAAATTTTGAAGCTACAAGGCCGAGCATGTTAACTGGGAGGTTTCTGCCATCAAAAACAATAAAAACAGGATTTACAATAAAAAATGCTACAGCATATTGCATATTTAGGATGGTATACTAAGATTGATGATAAAATACCCCATATTTTGATACAACTTATCCATCATAGCATAGGAATCTGCAGCTATCCGTTCAAGATTATATTGAGGATGAACCCCACAAGATCTGGATAGAGGATTTTGATCTTCAAACTTAACATGCAAAGTCATTGTTTTCGCCCTCCTATTGTTCTACAAGAGTACAAATCCATTATATGAAAACAATTTTTATACTGCGGTCTTCGATTTTGGAACTTATAATACCATTTCGTAATCTTTTTGGACTCTTTCTACTACTTCCGCACTTAATTGATTGATCCAAAATTTCACCTGCATATAAAAAATATTATTGAGCCTTTTTTAATTTTAAAACTAATATGGAACAATTTCATACATATTGTAAACGATGGAAACCTTGTCTTTTGTAGATAATACTTCTGGACCTTGAAAATTTTTATTACAACCGATGGATTTTGGAAGTTGTCTTGGATTGACGGGCTCATCATCATATCCTCTAGCCAATTGATAAATCCACAACCTGTGAAAAAAAGCATCTCAGAAAGTGATTTCCGTATTCTCAATATCTAAGAATTCAATAAAACCAGATCTAACTTACCCAGCTTTCGATCCTAATTTATTGATCAGCTCTTTCTCAGAGAACTTAACCAGATCACTCATCATTTCACTTTTTAATTTCTCGATTAAATAATCTCCAAGTTTTCCTCCCAGGTTTCTAACTTTTTTAATGCTCGTAGATTGCCAGAGTCCATGGACAGCGCTGTGGGGTAGAACAGTTTGCTTGTTGGGCTTATTTATTCCACAAGTCAGCTTTGCCAATACCTTTGTAAAGTTTACAAAAATCCATCATTCGGTTTCATCGACGAACGACAACAATCTAATCAAATGTTTCAGTTAAAAATTACCTTATTGTGTGCAATTCCGGCAGAACATCTGAACCCGGTTTTCTGATAAACAGCTTCTCGCATCTCTCCCACGATCTCAGCTCCTAATGCCAGTCTAATATCGTCCATAGGAGCCATTTCACTAGATCTTATCATTTCTAGCCAAGACTCATTAGATTCGAATCCCAATACAAAATTATTTTCAAGATGCTGCTTTTTCAAAGAGTTCACAATATCCTTTGGCTCCCATGAAGAAAATAAATCCTGTTCTGATGTAAAGGAATTTAATTTTAGCTCCACCGCCTCAGTCAAATCGATATACGCTTCATCAATAGAAGCTCGTTCCACACAGTCGCTAAACTCTGATAGTACCAGAATGACCTCTCGACCTCCATCGCGATACCTAGTAAAACCATAAAATAGTTTCTCTTTCACTTTCCATTCACAAACTGACTTATTATTTTCATTACTTGGTTAAGTCCGCCTTTCCTCTTGTCTCCGGCACACGAACAAGAATAATTTCTGGACACGCTAATTTGGCATCATCACCTCGCATGCTTCGACTAACTCCCTTCGCCCTTGCCTCATAGTTTACTGCTATAATTCTGAAAATTCATTTCAACTTTTATTTTCAGCTTTTATCGAATTTATCGAATTGCAGTTTAGGTCCGAGTAAGGCAGATGCCGCCAGATTGTAACCACATTTTCACTTTACCCATTGTAACCACATTCGCGTATTGTA
>JAQFYM010005987.1:0-12361 GCA_034694785.1 Agrenia bidenticulata
ATTTACAAGAATTTTTTTTTTTTTTTTTTTTTGCATTGTTTTTAATACCTAAATGTGTTTTATCATTTAAAAATAAAGCTTTTTTTTCATTTTGGCATCTTTAAACTTTTTGATCCTTTATAGCATAATGATACAATAAGTAAAAAGCGTAGCATCTGTTAACCCTAGAAAATATTATTTTTACTTTTAAGAAAAATTTTAATTTTAATTTTTATAATTCGGATTTTATACAAAAAAAAAACAGCACAGAAAAAAGTCACCCTTTATTCCAGGCTCTTTTTTTTATAAAGAGGGGGAGTTGTCCCTCCTTACACCCCTAAATAAGCAGATGGGGCTAGCCCCTCCCCCTGCCCTACCTGTTTATGCCACTGGCATACAGTCACATAATGCACATAAAAATGTTACATAATGCCGTATGGCTGGGAGATAATTATTACCACAAAAAAAGCACATAATTCAAAAAAGCAGGAACATATAATTGAAGTATTAAGACATTTCTAATTTTTTTCTTGATGTTCATTTGTTTTATATTCGTCTACCTCAAATGAAAGAATACTGTTAGTATATTTGGCCATTTTTAGTTCTAAAAATTACCTTATATGCCCGAATATCATTTTAGTCAACAGCCATAACCTTTTTTTAGAGATATAATATTTACAAGGGCTCGAAAACCATATATATTATTCAAGCATGTGTCGTTCCTTTGCATTTTTTAAGTAACATAAATATCCCGTAAAAATACTGATTAGACGAAATATAAAAAAACGGTTAAAATAAGGGCAAAAGAATAGTTCTTCTTTTTCTTTTAGGGGCAGGAATTTATTAGGCCTAATTTTGGGTGGACGTCGACTGCACGGTATAATAATAATAAATAAACATATGGAGTTTTCTATAATAAAAAAAGACAGACAACACAAGGCTTTGTAATCAATCTGGTTTATCATAAATCCGGCAAATTTATATATATGGAGGTTAATAAGGGGTAGGGTAATAGTTTTTGGTCTGAAAATGTTTTATATTTTAAAATATTACATCTGGATTAGATGAAATTAAGTCTTCATGCAATTTATTTGTATAAAAATTAAATTTTAGACATACTATACGCCCATAATTAGAGAAGGGGCTCAACTATCATATTGCCATAATAAGAATGCATATTTTCGCTCCTATATGCCGCCTTTTTTTATTTTAATATGTCTGTATCCTGCTTAGCTTTTCGTACTTTTTTTATAAATTGCGTGCTTTTTTTCTTGCTAATAATTCGTTGCCTTATAGCTTCATCATCGAGTGTTAGTGTACTTTCAAATTTCTGATCCATTTCCAAGCGGGATGCAACATTATTATTTATTAACTTTGTAGTTTGCATTTAAAAATTAACCATTTGATATTTACATATTATTTTTATTCTTTTTATATCATGATAGAAAAAGTTAGATGGTGTATTTCAATTACTAACACGGGACATAGTTTATAGCCGTAAATAAAAAAATTAACGATCGAAAAAGAATCCGATTTCAAACTTGAAGCAAATAAACTTTAAAAGGTGTAATATATTCTTTCTGTTTTGTATTAAAGTGCGTACTGTTGAAAAAAACCGTATGTAGAAAAAATACTACCTCAAAAGTATACAATCTAAAGATTCATGCTATTTACTAGTGTTAAACGAGTTTTATTTTTACTAATATTTTACAGTTTTTATAGCAATTTTTCTTTTGTTGACTCAAAGTATCTCGCCCCCTAGGGGAGTTGACTTTGACTTTTGAGAACAGATTTTAACGGAACACGGTTCGGCTCGTTTAAGTTACCGACCTTTCTTTTTTTTAACGAAAAACCTGCTTTGGCTCGAATATTCTTGATACACTAATAAATCCTGTATTGATGAAAATCATATTTTTATACAGTTTTTCTAATGAAGACCCGGGGAATTTTTATCTAACGTTTTAATATGCAAATTGTAAATAATATGAGGTTTTATCTTAACCTTTTTAAGATTTCTCCATATTTTTAAATGATTAATTCTATTTTTCCGTGTAAAATTTAGAATAAAAACTAAAGAGATACACGCATACCGTCATACATAATATTTATATTAACTGATAAGAGATATTTTATAATGTTTTTTCTCTTTCGTATTTGCTTAGTATATACTTGGGCCTTGGAATAAAATACCTCAACTCTTAAGCACTCTATATGTAAATTAATATTGCAAACTAAACTATCCAATTTACTCGAATTGAATTAAAAACGTTATAAGAAAATACTTGCTGTACATAATTTACTACTTTACGCACCATTCATATATATTTTGTGTCTATTAAAAGCATGAATATGACTATCTTTTTTGGTTTAAGAGTTATTTCAAACTATAAATCATAATTGAGGTTAGCTTACCAATTCACTTTTTCACTTTTTCCGATATTCATATAAACCTTATAAAACAAACTTAAATGTAAATTTAAGGACGCTTTTCATATTATTATGCAGGGCTTGTCACTATAGAATATTTGTAATTTTATGCATCGCAAAAAAAGCTCAACATGCAAATTAGTACTATTTAAATAATTTGCACCTCATTTGGTCTAAAATCAAGTGCTTTTATCTTAAATGCTAGTTCTTTGGCACTTGTTCATCTGAGGTATACATATAGTACATTTTGTTACTTATTTCTTTTGGTGTCTTATATTTTTTTAAAAGGTTTTAATATCCATATGTTAAATGTACATTGCCGAAAAAAAATAAATTAAGCAGGTGGTTCGAATATGGTATGGCCATATTATGGGAAATGTTTTTTCAACTTTCCCTCATTATGGCCTTTATGGTAAAATATGGTAAGTTTCAAAAATATATATTAAAAACAAAAAAAATTGTAAAAAAATGAATACAATGATTTATGATTTGTAGGTGTATATGTTAGTGGCAATGTGTCGAAACCGGCAAAGCGCACATTGCCTAGGCAATGTACCATTTTAGGACCCAAAAGCAATTTATTTGTGGCCTAAAATTAATCATTGCCTTGGCAATGTGCACTTTGCCGGTTTCGACACATTGCCGCTAACATATATATTTAACCCCTAAATAACTTTCTTTTCTTCTTGTTTTTAATACATGTATGTTGCATTTATATAAAAACCAGCCAATCATGATATATAGTTAAACAATGCAACTATGACCGTGTATGGTTTTTTACCTGTAGGTAAATTCACGCCCAGTTTTATAAAGAGTAAGTATATGTTGGGGTTGATGCCTCAGCATGATCCCCATTTCATTTATTTAGGCTGTTTTAATGTCACAATTACATAAAGAAATATTATTTGTTAAGTATAACCTGCCTAGCTCAGTGGTCATAAAACATGCCCAAACTATAGACGCCGCGGGTTCGAATCTCAGGCCTGACATTTGCCTTGCCGACTGTGGAGGCAAGGAAGCGGGCGCGCGTACAGCCTTTTATATATATAGTACAATGGGCAGGGGGCGATAAGCCAGATAGCAGATTGGCCAGAAACGGCAATCAGAGGTCTTATCGCGAGATAGAATATTTTTTGATAGCGTTTGTGACACCGTTCGAGATCGTAGATAAGTTCATTTTTAATAACAACAAAAGTAAATAAATAGTTCATATTTCAAATGCCTTTTAATTCCCGACGAAAGCCGAAGTCCCCAGGCGGGGACGCTAAATCTAACCGTACATATAGGTAAAATGCTAACAATTTACAGATAGAACGTTTGGTTTTTTACTTATAGGTAAAAGAAGATACGTATAGGTAAAAAAACCCCACATGAAAAATACCGATAAGTAAATTCGCAAAGCTACAAGTACATTTTCACATGTAGCTTGCTACATGTAATTATATGGGTATTCGAGGAATAAGTAACTATATAGCAGAACTAAAATTGTAATATAAGTTAATACGTAAACTAAACTTACCTATAGATATTACAATTTTACTTAAAAGTAAAATACCATACACGCCCTATGTAGAAATTCAGTACGTAAACAGTAAAATTACTATAATTTACATATATATATAGGGAAAATTCTATATAAATTTTATAAATTATTCTATATTGCTTTTTTGCATATATTATATATTAGGAAAGATTCGTTTTGACAACAAATTTTGCTATGAATATTTTTACACTATATTATATAGTACAATAAATTTGTAATTAAATTAACAAGAATAGAGATTTCAACGAAATCCCCCTTCTACTTCAGAGAGGAATACTGTGACCTAATTAAAGCCCACTTGTTTTAACTTATCCTACTTAGTTTTGATTTGATTTTATGTTTTATTTATACCCCTGGTGAATGGTATATCATGGGCTTACGCCGAATGCAGCGCGATGGCTGGAAATGTAAGAAACTGTGACTTGTTCGCCCTACCTGTGAACATTAAGTGGGCATACTAGTTAAAGTTGAATAAAGCTTTATATATAAGAAGGCGTAGTAGCAAATATTATAAATCATTCACATTTTCATTTAAATGAAGTAAGAAGATAAGGTGGGGAAACATAAACAAATTGACTGCGGCTAAAAAACACTGCACGATAAATAAACTTGATTTTTAGATTTTCTTGGTTTATAAGATTTAAGTCTGATTTTTATGTAACTTAAAACTTTTTTTGATTATAAAATGATGGTATAATAATAATGCTATTGCAAACAAACGAACATACTTACAATTTCCCTCTTAAAACAGAAGATATAAAACAAAATATATGTACATATTTGTATTGAATTATATTAGTGATATGGCGTACGATTTAAAAAAAATACTTACTTGTATCGGATGAATATTTAAATTACTGGTTAAAATTCCAAATCGTGTTTTCTAGTATCTCGTGCATCGTAAATATTTGTTCGGATTTGTTATTAACCTAACATTTATAAGAGAAAATACATGAAATAATTAGATAAATAAAATTCAAAGTTGAAAAATACAACGATCGCATATAAACAAATTTTAAACTGTGTATTAATATAGACATCTTTTATTTGATTATTTTAATGTAAGTTCAGAGTATTGTCAACTATATGTTTATAATTACATCTTCAGAGTATTTGTTTATTTTTTTTTGTTGCGTTACCCTTTGCATAAATGATTTTGTAATATAATTTTGTCCGGAATAAGGGGTATTTGACTGTATATTCAAACGATGAACCCGGCAAATACTACTGTATTAATAGAATAGCGTGCTGAATGTTGCTAAAGTATTTTTTATCAAAGAAACCGGAGGAATTCGGCAAAAGCTCTAATACAAATTAATGTTTATTTTTACGCAGAATAATGGGAAAATTAGAAAATTACAATTCACTAGTAATTATTTATATATTTACACATAATAAAACAATATATAATTTCTCACTATATAATGTATATATTGCGTAATGTAGAACATGTAGATAGCTCTTGTAACCCTTTCGGCAGCAAGATCTCATATATGTGATTTATTTTTATACCCCTAAAGCAGCAAAATCACATATATGTGATTTGACCGAGAACATAAATGTTTGTTTAGTATAAGAAACAAGAAATAAAACATTAAAATATACATAATTATAGATGCATAAGTAACTATTATATAATAAATACAACATGTTTAGATTAATCTGAAGTCTTATATGGAACAAATTTCGTGTTTTCGATTTGACTTCCTCCTTATTTTGGGGGTTTGTAAATAAATCACATATTTGAGATAGATGCCGAAAGGGTTAACTTCCTTTTTTATAATGTTTATTTTCAAATAATCTTATATGCTAGGGAATTACCGAAAGATTTTAAAAGATAAAAATATACATGCATATATCATAAATATTGATAAAGTGTTTAGGGTAGGGTATTATTTTTAAATATAAAAAGTTGATACTTGTTGTATTACATACGAATAATATATGGAAAAATTATGGAAAATTAATGCTCCCATTATGGCCATTTTAATATGGCCTTATATAGTACGAGTCCATATTTTTTCAAACGCTTTTGCACTTTAGCTTCATTCCTAAATTTGTTTTTACTTTATATATATTTATTGTACTCAAAGTTTATCGCAATCGCTATTAGAGTGCAAAAATCTATTTCAGCACTATATATTAAACTTGCTTTCTTTTTTCGTCTAAAAGGTGTGCTTCACCGTTTATTAAACCCTTTTTTTGTACTCGTTTATCCAAGGCCTATATATACTATATTTTGTAAAATATAGATTCTGCCAATTTTTCGACCCCTGTTTATCCCCAATAAACAAAAATTAATTGCTATTACTTAATTTACAATTTGTATATAATCCATGTTTATTTCCTGCTATATAAATTCACTTTTTAATTCTTACATGCAATTTTTTAAGATTTGGATTTTTACTTTTATTGGGTTATTCAGTTTTATGGGTATAGTAAAAAGAGGACTTTCTATAGAAGACACGCGACATCATAATGAAATGTTTGAATGCCATGCGGGGAAAACTTTAATCTTGTCAGAAAATAAAAATTGCACGGAATACAATTGTCCGGTATTTACAGAGTATTATCCACGTCTCAAAAGATGTGTTCCATATGTTGAAAATCCAAAATGTTTAAGAAGCCTTGATAATAATATTCGCTTTTTTCCGATTTGTAGAAAAATAAAGCCACTTGAAGATTTGGAATATTTTAGAACTTTTAGAACACCACAAATGAATATTCGGTTTTTTTTGCAGTACGATATACCGAAAGTAAAAGTTAATGAAGCACTGGGTATATTATTGGAAGAATGAATTTTATTTTTAGCCATTTCAGTGAATATGATTTGGATTATAGCCTAAAAGTAAAATTTTCCGTACATAGGAACTGTTTGTTTCATGCCTGTGTTGACTTTAATAATAATGGGTTGAGTGTAGAAGGACAGTATCTAACGAGAAAATTTACAGGGTTGGTCTACGATTTAATCAAGAACGATAGGGCTAATCCGTTTGAAAGTAACAATGTATATCTGTATTTTGTTAATAAAGAAAGCAAAATCACACCAAACGAAACTTATTCAAACAAAAATACTATTGAGGTATATATTGAAGAGATACTCTATCGAGTAGTATAGATCCTTAATAAATAAACTAAAATACTTTTTATACCTTAGTGAAAAAGAATCGAACTTGTGAATCCGGCGAAATTAAAATCTCGTTTGAACAATAAAACTAAAACCTAAAGGGAAAAATAAAAATGATAAATTCTCGATGAAGTCCGCCAATCTTGCATTATTCTTAGTAAAAGACAATATAAAAATGCTTTTATTTAAAACATGTTTTTTTATATAGCTGTTAATTTATCAGCCATATTACACATTATTATGTACATTTTTCATGTATACCCTGTCACTTTCAAATTTATGCCGCGCACTTTTATGCTATAATTGGGCTTGTGGCAGATACAAAAAGTCTTAATGTGCGGTTATCGAGTTGTTTTTTGGACAGAGCCAGAGGGGTCTATAATGATCAGCCTCGTACCATATATGACCATATCAATATGGCCATAATGGGGGAAATTATTTTCCATTATTTTCCATATAATATTTGTTAGTGATAAAACAATTTTAAAGTTTTACGTTTTAAAACTAAAATTATACGTACTTTTTTATTAATATTTACATTTATAAATCTTTATTTTTAGTCTATAACAATCTTTTGGATTTTTCACAGAATATAACAATCAGTAAAAATATGTTATTATAAATTGGAGTATATAATTATCGCGTTCTATAATTTTTAGTTACGCAAATTATCTATTATTTATTAAAAATTATATATTTTGATATTTATTAAAATTATTATTAAAAGATAACTAACTAGTAAATTGTAAAATACACAATTGTCTATTAGAAAAGTTGAAAACACTCATCTTTTTTTATTTTTATACCATTTATGTACTAGTATCATTTATTATACTACGGTAGTGTGCGAAAAATAAGCCCTTTTAAGGGCTAAAAAATGTACAAGGGCTTATAAATTAATGGTAAATGTAAATGCATAAAAGCAGGTAAAAAGCATTTAACAGTGGTACATACTATTAGAAAGCCTATAAAGCATAAGTTTAGTATATATTTATTATGGATAGACATCTAGTTTGGTATTATAACTACATGATAATATATAAATCACAAATGAATACAGTCGAACTCGTCCAGGAGGGGTACATCAATAAATCATGCGCAACTCGTCAAATGGAGGATAACTTTTGGGCATAAAACAACTAGATTAATAATAAACAAGCGTTAGGGATAGGGTAAAGGTTAGGGGATAGGGTTAGGGGTATGGTAGGGTTGTATTAACCCTTTCACACTTATGGGACATATATGTCCAGGCCTCTTTAGATTAGGAGAAAACGACATTTCCTCCTAATCAGCGTTGCCATAAAATTTTAAGTTTTTGGGAAACTATTTTTTACAATAATCACCAGTTGAAACCATTTTTTTTTTGATTTATTTTAATAAGCGGTGTTATGGTGGGTGACCCTCCAAGTATATGTTCTTCTAGTGTGATTCTGGAATAAAGAATAATAATTGATCTTTTGAAAAAATTGAGAGAAAATTAAAAGTGATTGATCAAATAATATTGATGGATCAAATTATTTGATCATTTTAGTGGAAGTCTAAAATTATATAAAGACGGAATAAATAAATAATATCTTTAAATATCTACTGTACATGGCGTCAGAAAATCAAAAAATTAATAAAGTAAATATTAAAGAGGAGGATGGAAGAGAATTACTTAAAAAGTTTTCAAAGGAAGAACTTGTGGATCTGCTCGTAAATCTAAAACTTGATAATGAAAGAAAATATTTTTGGAGCAAAAAGAAGTAGTTAAGAGCGAAAAAGCAAAGAGGCTTGAAAGAGAGACACTTAACACAAAGAATCTTGAGGTAGGTTTTTATAGGCTGGAACGATGGTTCGAGGAGAATAATACTTTAGAAGAGGATTTTGTGGGGGAAGCAATGGCGGTGGCTGAGGATGTGATTGTAGGTTGGTATCTTAGAGAATATGAGAAAAAGAAGGAGAATTGGGCTGTAGTAAAAAGCAAACTAAGGCTGGCATTTGGCATTGAGATTACAGAGGAGGAGCTAATAAGTAGAAAACAGCGTATCAATGAGACAATGGATGAGTATTTTTCGGCTTTAGCGGAACTTGGGAACAAAGGGAAATTTGATAAAAAATGGATTTTAGTCGCAGCAAAAAATGGAATAAGAAAGGAAACAAGGGATGAATTGCTAATGGCAAATTACGCAACGATTGAGCAATTACGTGAAGCATGCATAGAGATAGATGAGAAGAGAATAGGTAGAAGACGTCAATGGAGACCAAGGGCACCAAGCACAATAGGAAGTAACGTGGAGATAGTATGTTTTGCATGTAAAGAGATAGGACATAAATCATATGAATGCCTAAAACGAACCCGAAATTACGCAGAAGACAACAAGGACCGAGCATTTAAGACTATAAAAGGCGAAAATGACTATGCATCGGATACAGTACTTATAAATGAAGAGTGCCATGCTTGTATTCTTGACTCTGGAAGCTCAATTAATGCTGTGAGTCAAAAAGTCGTAAAATCATTAGGAAAAGAGAGTAAGCACTGTGAAAGTAAAACTTTAAGGATCGGAGATGGAAGTAAGATGACGGTAAGCAAATATGTTGACTTGGAATTTACTTGGAATGGATTAAGATATGAGGATAAATTTTATGTTATTGAAATGCAAGAAGACAACATGGGTGGCATTATTCTAGGATTCCCGTTTATGCAAAAATATAAAATAAATCTAAGTTATTATTTTGAAAAAGTAAACATTTTTAAGAAATACGAAGCAATATTTGACCAAAGTAGTAAAAAAGGTTGTTTTAAAGACTATGAGTGTTCAATCATAACATCACCCGGAAAAAAGATATTTACGGGCGTAAGGAAATTTAGCTATAATATAAGAGAAAAAGTAGATAAAGAGATTGAGAGATTACTAAAAGTTGGGTTTATTGAGCATAGCAGCTCTACATAAAAAAATCCTATAAATCCAGTGGCCAAAAAGGATGGAACAATACGGTTAACGGCTGACTTAAAGGAATTGAATCAGATAGTTGAACAGGAAAATTACAGCTTGCCCAGCATTAAGGAAATTATCTATGGATTAAGAGGAAGCAAATTTTTTACTACACTGGACCTTAAGGAAGGTTATTTTCAAATAAAATTGAACACGAATGATACACATAAAACAGCTTTTAGGGTAAATCATAGATGTTACGAGTGGAAGCGGCTGGTAATGGGGTTTAAAAACTCCCCAGCCGTTTTCCAGAAAATAATGGATAAGGTATTGGAAGCGGAGATTGGAATAAGTTGCTACGTCTATTTAGACGATATTGTGGTATTTGGCGCAACAAAGGAACAGCATGATAAAAATTTAGAAATTATTTTAGATAAAATTGAAAAGGGAAACCTAGTAATAAGCAAGAAAAAATTTGCATATAGTAATACACGTGTTGAGTTTTTAGGATATTTGGCTGAAGGAAACGATTACAGGATTATTAGAGAGAAGTTTAAGTTAGAAAAATCGATGCGGTTGCCTCGGAATAAAAGGGATATCAAAAGGATATTAGGGTTTATAAATTATTTTAGAGCATTTATACCCAACTGCAGTACTATGTGTGAACCTTTATCAAGGCTTTTAAAACGCGATCGGAAATATGTGTGGGGAGAAGAACAGGATTGCACGTATAATAAGATAGTTGAGATAGTAAAAAGTGAAATGTTACTTACCTTGCCGGATTTTGACTCGCCATTTATATTATACACGGATGCAAGCAATAGCGGAATTGGGGCTATCTTGATGCAAGATGTTCAAGGTAATGAGAAGATCATTGAATGCGCGAGTAGGACACTAAGAGGAGCTGAAGTGAATTATCCAATAACCGAAAAGGAAGCACTGGCATTGACATGGGGAGTGGAATATTTTGAACATTTTGTGCGGGGCCGTACCTTCACAATTAAAACGGATCATAAGGCCCTGGTTTTTATGTATAAAAAGAAAAGTAATAATAAGAGAGTAGAAAGATGGGTAGAAAAATTGAAACAGTATGATTTTGTTGTAGAATATGTGGCAGGTGCAGATATTGGTCATGTTGACCTTCTAAGCAGGCTTTTCGAAGATGAAGCAAGACAATCTGAAATTATGGGCACCGAGGAGACTTCGGAATGGGGTGATAAACAAAAAATGACAGTTGAATTTGGGATAAAGATATACAAAAAGAAACTAAATAATAGATTTATTTCAGAAGATATATTTTATCACAAATAAAAAATGTATAGAGTATCTAGTAAAGGACAACTTCAAGAGATCCCTACAATACAAAAAAGGAAAGAAAAAGTTATAAAAACACATGAGGAAAGCGGGCATAGAGGTATTCAAACAACATATGATAAAATAAAAGTTAAATATGTGTGGTGTGGGTTAAAAAATACAGTAGTTAACGTAATCAAAAAATGTAGGATTTGCGCGGAATATCGAAAAAAGAATAACACGGGGGCAGTTTTTGTAAGTACGGAACATCCTATGGAAATAAATGCATGTGATTTGATAGGGCCTGTAAACAATGGGTATATTTTAACATACATAGACTATCACACGAGATATGCCGAAGCAAGATTTATACAATCGAAAGGAGCAAAAATTGTGCTTAGGACGATAAAAGAAATTCATGAAAAAATTGGGAAGCCTGAAAAGCTTGTTACTGATAATGGCAGGGAATTTGAAAATCATTTATTAAACGAATATTGTGAACGAGCAGAGATTATTCATCATAGGACAAGTCCATATCGTCACGAGTCGAACGGGCGGATTGTAAGGGTCAACAGAACGTTAATGGATTCAGTAAAGAAAAAACAAGGTAATATGAAAGAAAGAGTGGAGAAATCTATTTGTGAATATAATAATAATACACATAGCGCCATTGGCATGACACCTTTAACAGCATGGGAAGATAAAAGTAGAAGCCTAGAGCTTAAAGAAAGTAACAAAGTAGATGGCAAATATGCAAAAAGATTTAAAAGCAAAGAAAGAGAAGAGTTTCAAGTAAAGGATAGGGTATGGATAAAAAATGGACTGAAAAGGGACTGAAAAGACGCAAATTAGACACAGAATATATTGGTCCAGTTATAGTCACGGAAATATTGCCAAATGATGCATACATATGCAGCCGGGATGGAAAAGAATATAAAAGATCACATGCACAAATGAAGAAATATTATTTTCTTCAGTCTGATGAGGGGGATGTTATGGCGGGTGACCCTCCAAGTATATGTTCTTCTAGTGTGATTCTGGAATAAAGAATAATAATTGATCTTTTGAAAAAATTGA
>JAQFYM010005988.1:0-12360 GCA_034694785.1 Agrenia bidenticulata
TTTATTGCATAAATGTTTTAATTTTGCTTTGATTTAGTTTTACCATATTTTAATCTTCTTAAATTTAAAAAATTTGGAATTTTAAACCTTTTCTACAATATTTTCTTGTAATTTGGACTTTTTCGATTTTATATCATTTTTCTTCAGATTCAGCAGTTTTAATATTTTTAATAATTTTTTGTGATTTTTTGTACCTTTTTTGATTTTTATTGTTATTTAGTGTTATTTTTTGTCATTTTTCACAAAAAAGCAATAATTAGTTTTTTTTTCGATTTTATTACTGTTTTTTGATTAAATGCAATTTTTTATTGTAATTGTCGCTATTGATCTTTTATTTTTATTTTCTTTTATCTATTTTCGTTTTTAATAACATTTTAATTCTCGAAATACCCAGACCACTCTAAAGATTACTAATTCCTGGGAGTCTGTGAATTTCCAAAATTCCTGGATTGTTCCTGGGTGCCAATTTCTGGGTGCGGCTCCCAGGAATCTGCACCCAGACATTTTTTTAGCCCTGAATTATAAGAGAAAATCTTTAGGAGCCACAAAAAGAACACGCCCTAAGACATATTATGCAACATAAATACATTCATATTATGAGTTTGCTTACATATGGCACAAAAAATACACGTTGTATGTAGCAAAATCATATGCATACAGCCTTACGCTTAACCCTTTCTAGAGTAAAAAACAAAACTACCACATTAAAAGTGATGAAATTTATCGCTGTATGCCTTTTTGTGTATTTTGTGTTTTCCGTCATATCTATATATATTGAGTAAATTTTACTGACTGTTTTCTTGCATATTTAATTATTTTTAGCTTGTTACTGTAGAACGTTTATAACCGCCTCAAATAATACTTTTTCTTGTATATTTTTTACATAAGTTATACATATATATATTTTGTAAAAAAACAAACTGTGCTGTATAAAACTGACTAGAATTATAAAAATTTGTAATTTTTGTGTAAAATAAATCAATAATTTGCCGGTTAATTTAGACAAATATAGATTTAAAATTTATTACACGTCATAAAAAAGCTTTTGGAAATTTTTGAGTATCTGTTGGCCGGTTCAGGCTTTAATTATATGATTGGGAAATAAAAAAAGAACGCGGCTTATGCAAACCTCTAGTATAAACACACAAACTAACATTTTTTTAACGTTAACGAACATATATGTTGATTGAAATAATTCTCTTGATGATTTTTTTGCTTGTTTATAAGCTTGAGTTGCTTTTCATATTACTGTATTTACACAGGAATTAAGATTTGCTTTTATCTTTTTTTATTTTTTTCTGTCATTTTATTTTTGTTGGAACAAAAATTTATCAGGGTACTGCCATATGTTTCCCCTGTTTTCACGTACAATATTTGTTTCTCTTGGTGACATATATGCTTGCACGTACTTATACTGTCGTATACTAGCACGGGCTTTTACAAAACAATGAACCACAGCAAAAAAATATATAAAGTAGGTATAATCTAAACTTTATAAACAAAAGATCTTTTTTGTATATTAAGAACTCAAACTTTTTTATATAATAAAAACGTCATTATTAAGCGCACTCTTTTATGTTTTGCGTTTAACTTATTTTGACAATATTTTTTTTGTATAAATGACAATTAAAACCATAAAATATCTAGTTATATTTTTTTCTGTTTTTTAATAAAAAATTTTTGCTAGTAATACATTTGATTAAAAATTAAGATGTACTTTTTTTTAAATCAAGTATAATTTTAATACCTTCATTCTATTTCTATTTGAAAAATAATATATAGAATGTGTTATTTTTTCTTTAATTTAATATCTTGTTTGTACCAATAAGTGTTTTTAAGCATTATAAACACCGTCTGTCACTTTTTAACTTCTTGCAATACCTGGTCATATAGTAGTTGCGCATCCATAATCAAGTAGTTTATGTTTGTACATATTGCCACATACATTGTTTGATACGTTTTTTTCTTGTTGGTATAATTTTACGAAACCAGAAAAACAAAAATTTTCATCCTCTACACTAAAAAACATTGCGTGCATTTATTTATGGTTAAACCAAAAAAAAGTTTCTAGATATATCTTTCCAGTTCATATTACCGCATTTATGCAAATTCATAATATACTTAGTTTTTTTCGTACAACCATACACGGCAAAAAGTATGTTAAGTATTTATAAACTTAGCTGTGTAAGTACAATCTGGCCACATCCAGCGTCTTACAAGAGCAAAAGAAAAGTGTGGTTCATAACCATCCTCTAAAATAATTTTTGTGTGCTAAATTAGGGGGTCTTTTTGTGTAGGGATTTTTTTTTATCTAAAAAACTTAAATAGAAAAGTTGAAATGCAAGTTTTTGTAAAAAAATCTTTTAATATATTTTGTAACAGAAATGAGTTTACAAGCGTTTTTAACAAACAAAACTTCAAGCTTTGCAAATTTCTACCTATGACACTAATAAGGCTGTTTTTTTTACTTTGTCCAACGCCACTCAACTTGTAGACCCGGCCTGAGTTGCAAGCGAACTTGACTTTGCTGTAACCAAGCTCACCTTGGTGCAATCTATCACGTCGGTGTGGCAACTAAGCACTCGAAAAAGCGTTAAGACTAGTCTTTGATAACAACCAGTCGTCTTAAAGTAATAAGAAAGTGTCTTTGCACATATAAACCGTCTTAGGGGCGATCAATCTTGACAAACGTTGTTTTTTACAATCCATTTAAAAAACAAAAAAAATTAAAAATTTTAAAAAACTTATAAACAATAATGCATAAACCGGCTATAGTAACAGTTATAATTTTTAAATAATTTATCCTTTAAAGTTTTTACATAAGAGAATTTATTAAAAGATTCCATTTAAGTAAATATTTATGGCATTAAACTTGACAAAACTGCACATTTTTACTAATGAGGCAACATTAAAAGTGTGCAACGTACATAAAAAAAACGAAAATACAGCAATTCCGTATACCATGACTATATTTAATAATTATTGTGGTGCGCGCACCGCGCCACCCGTGCGCAGCGCGCCACCAGGCCGAAAAAAATAAGCAAAAAAACGATTAGTTAACAGAATTTTTGTAAGGTGGTACATTTTATTTATAAAAATATTTTTTTTTTATAAAATGAGATATTTTTTGTTTTTATCATTTTCCAAAAATTTTGTTAAAAAAAAGTCGAAAAAATGTTAATTGTATAAATTTTGCAAAATATCTTCAATTTTTTTTTTTTGCATTATAAATGATGTTATTGTTTTATTTTTGCTGCTTTTCGCCTAAAAAAAAGCCTGTGCACGGGTGGCGCGCTGCGCGCGCCACAATTATTACTTCAAAAAACTCTGGTGGCCGAGTGGTTATATCAAAGTGATTTCATTAGAGCGGAATTTGATAATTTTGTCCCTTTGATTCCCCTGCTTTGCCACGGCAAAGTTTGTCATTTCAAGGTTTCAAAGCTCGATAAGGGTATGATAGGGGTACATTTTCTAAGGATTATTTATCAAACACTATTGTAAATTTTTACATAACAGTGGTTGATGGACGCTTGTGCACTTTAAGAAACTTTTTCGTGTAGGAAATATGTAAATGAAAAGACGATATGGATAAAAATTTGAAAAAATAAATGGAAGTTTTTTTTATGGAAAAAAAAAATAAATTAAACAAAATATTGACGAGAATGATTGCAACTAATACATATTTATTATCGCGTAGACAATATTTTTTGCAAACAGCACATATTTTTTGCAAAAAAAAAAAGAACGAGTTCGATCGTTCTATGTCGAGCTTGGTTATAACACCGACGAGGTTGATTGCTTCAAGTCGAGCTCGGTTGCATAAAAGTCGAGCTTGCTTGCATCCGGTCTAAAATGATTGCCCTATGTCGATATTGGAAAACACGTGGCCGTCGGTTGTAACAAAGACGAGTATGATAGGAAACCCTAAATATATTTTAAACAATTATTAAAACGAAAAAATTCAAAATTGCAACAAAATACAAACTTAAAACCAACGATTGATAAATAATCTTTTGTTGTTTATTATATACATTTTTTACTTTCGATATAGGTAAAACATGCTGTTATTTTTATTTACAAAGGCGTTTGTAATATATAAGACCAAATAGACCATGATTTTACGTATGAATACAATAGAAAAGAGTACGAGGAATCTTATAGGTAAATGCAAGCCCAGAAATATCTTCGAATTTTTCGTGAAAAGTTAGGGGAAAAGATATTTAAGAAATTTATTTTTATACTTCATATAAGAGCATAGACAAAAGCAGCCGTGTTTAAATTTTGCGATTGTACTAACACATGAATGTTATAAATTGACATCGCTTCCCCATGTTAACCAACAGCATCAATTATTACTGTTTTTGTAAATTCGTAAATAATTGCATAGAAATGTACTTTTTAATTAACCAATTATACACGATATTATTTGCTTTTATGTAAATTTTTAAAAAAAAAATAATTTTATTGCAAAATGTGTAAATCGCATATTAATATTTTAGGCATTTCTTAAAATAATATATTGAGAATTTTATTTTATTATATGCTTTTTTTACGTTTATTCATAGTATTCCAGCTTTCAAAAATACTTGAAAAATGCAAAATCATCATACAGTATGAATTTGACTTTACGGTCTTATAAAAAAAAACAGAATAAAAAGTCTTGTGAAAAAAATTAGTTCAGCATCCCTAGTCTATTATAATGATTTAAACAAAAATTTACTAGCAAAATTTTAGACATATGTGACATTTTGATGAATTTTGTATTCCAATGTTGCAATAGTTCTATATGTAGTAAATAATACATCATAAAAAAAAGCCTTGATGATAACTGTTTTATGTATTATACAGTATAACGAAGCATTTAACAATAACTTGTAGTGTCACAATAATCTTGAATTCACAAATATCTGTTTTACATAGCCATTTTTTGTTGTTTTAGACAAAAGACAATTATGGAAAATTTGTAAAATTATAACATTAACTATACATAAATTCGTTTTTAAATTTATTTTTTTTAATCATAGTTACTATTCTTTATTTTCATTTTATTAACAAGAAAAAATTGATAGGATTCTTTTACCCTGCTTTTGGGGAGTATGAGATAACTTCACCCGCCTCACTTAAAAAGAAGAAGCCTATCTAATGGTTTAAAACATGAGGATTATGATATAGGCTCGTGATACCATTTGATAATAAGCAAAAAAGTTTTTGGGTTAGATTTAAAGTACGTATTTCAGTTGGGGCTATTTTTTTCAAATAGAAATTTAAAAGGCTAAACAACGGCAATTACACGTAAACTAAAACAAATTTTTCGTGTCTCAACCTACATAAAAAAAAGTTATTAATACGTTTACCATTGGTTTTGCATGAACTGAATATATTATTCATTTTCCAGACTCAATAATAATGATTTTGTAAGGGGGAGAGGCCCCTAGCCACAAAAATGAAAGAACTTACGCGACAAGTACAAATTTTAATTAAGTAACATTAATAAGAGTACTTGCTTCCATCGGTGTATATATTACGACATGTGCATAGAAAGATACATGTTAAAACTTAATTATGTTTTTAAATTGTTTGTTGCGATAAATGGTAAATTAACAGTAATGGAGCCTATAAAGGTTAAAGACGATAAAAAACAGTTGATAAAAACGTTTGACAAAGCAATAAGGTAAAAAAAATTAATTTTTGTTTTTTTTTTATATTTCTAAAGAATAAAAATATAGTTAAAAGTCCCTAAAAAAATGAGATGGTAAATGTACCAGAACTCAGCAACAAGTGCAAATTGACAATAAAAAAGAGTTGTTACTACGCAATACGAATAATTTTGCATCGATTTTTGGGCGAGGTCATCCCCGTCTTTGAATTGTCTATTTTTAATTATTTTCGTTGTGACACAGGTATGTTTTATGATCTGAAATTATTTTTTTGTTCGGAATTTTACTGTGATTTTTTGGGTTGTAAATACAACAACATGTAAACCTACTATAATATTTACTTTATTACGCATATAAAAAAAAATTCTTATAAAAAAACACGCAAGTTAAGAAAGTTAATGGTTACAGGACTGTTTTTGTTTTATGTAAATTTAAATGCTTTAGTAAAAAATACAGGCGCGTTCGGGAATTTTTTTTATACAATGTGTGTAAATTGACCAGGTCGAATAAAAGATTCAAATGTTCAAAGAAAAGCGTATACTTAATTGAATTATCTTAATTACTGATTTTTTTAATAAAAAGTATATCCAACTATTTATAGCTTCTTTAGTGATTTTTTTATATGCTAAAGGCCAAAAAATACTAAGTTATATACAATGTTAGACTAAACACGCAATAAATCGAACATCAGTAAAGAATACTATGTAAAAACATTTTCGCACGCAATTGTATTTCTACATTATTTTAAAAATGCAAAATAAAATAAAATATAAATCACGCAATATCGCATTTCATTTTATGTAATAAAATAGCTGTTTGTGTCTATTCTGTAAATGTAAATTTTAAGAGGGCAACAAGATTACTCGATAGGAATGTGAGTATGATTGTTTTTTTGTTGTTTTAAGCTATATAACTATAGGCTCGGATAGTTTTTTTTGTTATAATTTACTACCACAAAAATATTTTTAAAACAATTTGCTCGTTTTTTTTTAAAATAAACCTCAATATGTGTTTTAAATTTCAGCAATACCCATGTATTAAGGTTTCCATTTTTCAGGGAATAACTTTCTTTGGGGTGTACAAAAATGCACTTAATTTTATTTGAATACGGTGTACCGTGATATTTTCGGAACTGCAAATATTTTGGAATCTTTTGAGACTTTCGGAAACGTTAAAACAACGAATGAAAAAAAATGTAAAAATTGCAAAATTGCACAAATTATAATACCAGGAATCTCAAAAATTTAACTCTACTATATAAAGGAAAAGGCGCTGTTTCGTAAAAAAACAAGAAAAAAATGATTTTAATGCGTAAAAACCCATAAGTTTTTTTTAAAACATGGGCTAAGCTATCATAAAAAAATTCTGGCACAAAAAGGCATGTATTAGAAACAAAAATTTACAAAATACATATATCACTATAACATATGTCCTTGAAAAGCATAAATAGTACCAGTATAAGCATAATTATTTTTTTTTTTCAATCAAATTTTGCTTTTTTTAATATTGTTTTTTTACGAGTCCGAAAATGGAACAGAGTCGGAAATCTAGCTGTAAGATTTTCAGAATGTCAACAAAAATGTCAACAAAAATTTGTCAAAAAATACAATACCATATTTATGGCAAAATGATTATCGTTGCATAATTTTAAATTTATTTTTTGTTGACGCATTATTATTAGAAATTTACGTGTTTTTAGGAAATTTATGTACACACACAACATTACAAAAAGTAATAAACAAAGTTGACGCAAAAAAGCATATCCACACGTAATCAAACAATTGAAATTTTTCTAACTTTTATAAATGTAGTTCCATTAATAAAAAACCAAGCTGTGTAACACAAGAAAAAACCTTAACAAAGCGAGAAAAACTAATAACGGAGTCAAACACCTTTAATTTACTGTTTAATAAGCAAGTTTACTAATGAGCAAAGGGTTTTTACCATATGCTATATGCAAGAAAACCCATTCTCGAATATTGTTGCCTACTTTCTTTTACCTTTTTTACGAATTTCATTGCAAGTAACTACTTTAGAAATCGCAAATGAGAAGTATAAAGCAAAAGAAAAATATATTACATGTTAAAAATATTAAAAATATGCATATGCAGAGCTTTAATGCTAGAGGCATAACGGTACATGTCATGTTATAGATTATATACCTTCATTTGCAGTCGGTGGCTGAGCCCCTTTCTGGTAATTTTGTATATGTGTAAATAATGGTCTTTTATTTTTTGCTATGTCTTATAAAGAATTTTTTTAAATATGTTTTAACGTTGTTTTGTATACGCCATATTCCATCTACTTACTTTTTTACTGTTTTCTTTTTTTATACAAAAAATATTTTTTAGAAGGTTATGTACTACTTTGAGTGTTAGCAACACCTATTTGTTGCAAAACATTACCTAAAAAGGCAAAAAACGCAAAAGTCGCTATAAAAAGCGTTATATAGGCATTTTAAACAAGAGTTTTTATTAATACGTAACGAATTTATAAGGTTTTCAGCCTAAACTGTCCTTCATACACACAAAATACGCAATTGCTTCGTTTTTTCATATTCAATAGCACGAACATGCGCAAAACAAATGTACAAGGATATTATCAACAAAAAATTTTCATAACTTGTAAACTGTGCAAAACAACATATCAAAATATCACTATTTTTGTTTTCTGCTGTTATTCTGACATACAACTTTAGTAGATTGTACGCAAAACGCAAAAAAAACAAAAACAGCAATAAAACAGCAAAAAAGTGACAACCCCAATTGTAGAAAAACGAAATAAAAAATGTTTTTTTTAAACCTGGTAAAACCACTATTTATGTAATAAAAAACGAATTTTGCATATTCGTAAATGTTTAATGTACTAATAAAATTTATTTTTTTTGTATATGTATTGTTCTATTTTTTCTTCAGAAATAACTCGTCTAAAACGATAATTTTCTATTAATCAAAAAAACGTTCTTTGAAAAATTTGTTACGCAAAAAATATACTAAGCCTATTTAAAAGTATTTATTACATATTTTGTTTTTTTACGTGTATCAAAGACTTTTAATTTAATATCTTAAAACGTTTATCATTATATTTAAAGCCTGGTTACGCGTTTTTACGATTTTTTCTTTTTTAAAATTTTATTTATATGAAAAACCAGCGTTTTTTTAGTTTTGCTAGCAGAAAAAATTCTTTTTAGTTAAGTTATCAGTAAACATTGTAAGCTGGTGTATACTGTTGATTTTGCGTTGTATGTTCATTTTCTTTTTTTTTCTAGAATACTTAAAGAGATCTATCTTTATATCTTTCTATTTCATTATCTAAAAAGTACTTTAATAATCTTTTCAGTATGGTAAATATTGTTCTGTTTGTTAAAAACTATCTATTTGCACATTATCAAAGATACAACGCTGCATATAATGTATCCATATATTTGTACTAAACATGTTACAGTGTATACTTTTTTTCAGGATTAATGTTTAGTTGAGCGAGCAGGTTTAGAAATCATGGTCAGTCGTTAATAGCATGCAAATATTAACGCTTGTAAAAGCGTATGCAAAGTCCATTCTCTTTTTACGCGCTTCATACAAATAGTTACGTGTTAAGTAACAAACAAGTGCGATGCGATAACCCAAAAAGTGATTTTGCCAAAAAAAACTATACAAAAATTTTGTAAAACAAAAGACATGGTTATCGTAAAATTCTATGCAGCTATTATGTACAAAAATGTAATCAATATATTTTTTAGCCATAAACGCAACCAAACATGGGTGTCCTATGTGTTATTTTTTATAAGTAGTTACGCATATAATAATTCGCTTATTCCAAATTAAAAAACCCTTATAATATTTCCCTTGCTTAGATTTAAAGTCTTTATATTATTTTTTAAATGACCTTTTTGTACCAGAGTTGGCAATGATGATGTATTCCAATGTGTTAAATCTTTAGTAAAAGGAAAGATTAAGCTTGTGATGCTTATTAGTGCTACAAAAACTGTAAGATATACGATCAAAAACCTAAGAAACATGTGTTTTATATTTATTTATGTATTTTGACCAGTACTGCTGTTGTGTGGGACGTATTTGATTGCTGACTTGATCTTAATCAGTAAATTGCGCTTGTACGCCATTTTCTTGTTTGTCCAAAATTTTAACGCTTTACTTTTTTTACTTTTTCAACCTAGTCAATTACGTTTTAAAACAAGAAACTAGCTTTGTCTGCCAAAAAAATCATGTGTTTGCCAATGAAAAACGCTATTATCTACTTAAGTAGTAAATTTTTGATATATATGCTTTATCTTAATAAGGCTTCATCAATTTTTTTGTCATTCTTTAAATAAGTTCGTAAAATGTATTCGATACATTTAAAAGTTCACTTTGGTATACAAGATTGCAAAAGTTTTAGATATACACAGAGACCAACATGACATCCAATTTTCGTAGATATTATATGCAGAATTTTTTTATTATAAACACAAACAACAATTTCAATATACGATCGGTTTCTTTTTAAACATTTCTATGAATAACGTTACTTCATATAAAAAACAGTTTTAGTAAAATAATCTAAAACAAGTTTTTGAACATTTAATCCACAAATTTTACACTTCTACATTCTACTGCCAACCATATATGTAGTTTACATTTCCGTTATATGCGAATGTTAATTTTGAATGCGTAGTTTACTTAAATATTTTTTACAGGCGTTTTTAAAGGGTTTTTATGCGTAAAATGTTTTGGATGTGCCCTCGGAAACTATAACTTTCTAAAGAAAAACATATTAAAACCTACTATTTATTTATAAACTCTGTGCTTATATAGCTTTAGATCTAAAACTTAATCAATGTATCTGGCACTATCTTTCTTGTCTAAATACCAATAGATTTATATGTGTCAGAATTCCCCAAGTAACCAATCAATTTTGTACTATGCTATAGATACTGAAAACCGCCAATTTTGTGCGGGAACAATAGAACTCAGCGAGCAGCGTCATTCGCGCACATCAAATCGCATTTTAAAGCTATTATAGCGCATTTTTTCGAGTTTCTAGAATTAGGCGCTAATAAGTGTATTATTAGCGCCAACAAAAAGCAGAAAGAAAATAGTTTTTTTAAAATATCAATGTTTTTAAAACGAAACTGCCAATAAAGAATTATAGTCTAATGACTTTTTTTCGCGTGTTAGAGAATGATTATAAAACATCTTTTACAGAAAGGGCATAAAACATTGCACTTTCTTTAGTGCAAAGTCGGCATTTCATCTGAAAAAAAACTTTTTTTTCAAAAATTAGCTGAGGTCTTTAAAAGGTCAACAAACATGCCTTTGGCACAAACAAATACCGCGATACTTTGTTTTGTATATCATTGCATTTTCGATACAAGAAAAAAGTATAAATAAATTTAAATTTGCGTTTTCAAGACATTTTTTTCTTTAAATTAACATTTCGAAAAATAAATTTGCCACTTTGGGTGTATTCAATGCAAAAAAAACATGAATAGCCAATTCCTTGAGTTTTTTTACAATATGGCATGTCAATTTTTAAACCGGCATCAAAATCATACGAATACTTATATAAGTGTTTGTTTTACTTTTGTATTGTAATTGCAATAGAAACATAGTGTCAATATCATAGACATCCACATTCTCATTTGACACCATTGCAATACAAATTTATAATTTAATGCAAAAAAAGCGTCGCAAAAAAGCGAACATTTAGGGCTTGATTTATTCGCGAAAAAACGTTTTTTTCGAACGTTTTTTTGCAAGTTTTTGCTATCCCGGTTGCTTACGACAAAACTAACTTATTAATCAGTAATGCATCTTTTGTATAAGTATAGAACGAAAATCACGAATTTTTTAATCTCTAATAAAAACACTAAAAACTTGCAAAAACAACTTCGGTAAAACGTTGTTTGGGCGAAAAATTCACGGCCTTTGTTTTTTCAAATAGACAATGGTTTTTTATTCACATAAAAAAAATTTCGCAGTAGTGCGGACTATCCAAAAAAAAGATGAAGGAGCCCCTTAGATTTATTTTCGGATATCGCGTCTGGATAAAGGTATAATAAAAAATATGTATTAGTTAAACAAAAACTATAAAAACCGTATTAGCATATATACTTCTAATGCTCAGATAAAAAACAGTTAAATGTTCAAAACAGGAACATGTTCTTTTTACATGTATTTTGGCCATTTAGGACCACGGCTTTTTTTAATGCGTAAAAAAGCACATGTTTCGGGTATTTTGTATTATACTTGATATCATAAAGCATAAAATAAATAAATAAATAATCGGTTAAACATATATGTGCAAATTTAAACTTTACATATATTATTGATAAGAAAATGCAAGGTATTATGTTTTAAGTAAGAAAAGAGACTATTCTTTTTATTTTGACAAACGGGAGTTTTTGGAATTTCCATAAATTTTAACTTATTTTTTTTTTTGGAAATCAATAAAAATTTTTTTCTTTTCTTAAGTTAATACAAATCTTTACTATCTTTTAAAAAAAAAACTTAATTTTTACAATAAACTAGATGTTGAAATGTGTAATAAAATACTAAAAATTTGTTATCGTGCAAACTTAAGATATGTTAACTACATTAAGGGTTTTTTTTACTTGCATTAATAGTATTGAAGCTAAAAAATATTTTTTTTATGTTGCAAATGGTACAAAATAACTTTTTTACCAAGCGACATCAGTATCTAAAGA
>JAQFYM010005989.1:0-12359 GCA_034694785.1 Agrenia bidenticulata
AAAATTTAAAGCAAAAAGGCAAAAATATAACTAAAATCAAAAACATATGAAATATACAACTAGAAACAAAAAAAGCGGTCTAAAATACACAATGTTAGACTTTAATAAAAAAATAAAGGTTAGGGTTATTGTATTTGGTTATGGTAAGGGTAACAAGTATCCTAGAGAAAAAAAAACCAAATACGACTAAGTATACGAGAAAGGCAAAGCTGTGTTTGTATAAAACAATTTATAAAATAAATATTGTTTTATGCTGAGCTTTTTTAAAAGTGGTTTGCATTTTAATTTATGTTTCTGTTGTAGTTTGTTCTAGTATTTAAAACATAGTTGTATACGTCTTATCAGATGTTTACTGTGTTTCTGCTCTTTTTTCTACATAGAGAGTAATTTGACCCTTGATGCTTGTCTAAGAAGGATCTGACACGTGTTCACTTCATCGCGAAGACTTTGACCCTTGATATCATGTCAAGGGGGTTGAACCCTTACTTCAAAACAAAAATTTGTAAAAAACCATGATCCTTGTATATTGTCAGCTACATGATATAACCTTGTTTAAACGTCTGATCTTAATGTAAACTATTTGCATATCGTTCTTTACTTAAAAAAAAACATACTTAACAGAACTAGTTTTGCGAATCCATTAAATCAGTTTTTATTTTACTATTGCGCTTTGCTCACTATGGTCGTTAAAAAATAGCGCCTGGCTCTTTGCGCAAGATTATCGTCGTTGCAGATACCCGGGATGTTTGTTTTCTATACAAACAAAAAACCTGCAAGCTAAGTATACTATAGGCCGACGCACAATGTTAGTGTAACAGCAAAACCTACAAACTATTTACCTGCTTATTGTTTGACACCTAGTTACAGCACCGTGTGTATATGTTTGCATAACGTATAATATAATTGTGTACTGTATTAAAACTGTGAAGACCTTTAAAACTTGGTATTTTTAATGATTTGACTAAAACTACAACTCAGCAAAATTTTTAAATATAAACAGTTCAAAAGAACAATTTTTTTTCAGCGGATTTAGACCGCTCTGTTTGCAAAAAAATTTAATTTTAAAGTTGAAACCACGCCTCGCCCACGTCTCATACTGTCAATTAAACTGAGACTCTACGATATTTTACAAAAGCCTTACTTTCGGTTTTCCAGAAGTTTGCATAAGAAAATAGTAAAACTCACAAGAACACACAGTCGTACTCGAATAAAAGTAACATATAAATAAATTGTAATACTGCAGTCGTTTTATTTTATGAAAAACAATTAAAACCCACAATAAATTTATTGCTTAACTTAAGCTCAGTTACACAAATATACCAACTATATTACCAGATTTTTTTAGCTACATGCATTAAAAAAACAAGACATGTGTACTGTCTGTTCTTTATAACGATTTCTTAGATACATAAAATATGCATCCGGGTATATATTTGCATAGGTTATTGGCTAGTAAGCATATATAAAAAACATTAAGCCCATCTAATTTTTTGTTTTACAATAAAGCTTCTAATTACATTAAACCTCTTAAAAGTTTACTATGAATTGTGTTTGTACAATACAAACAGAGACTTTATTAAGGTTTTTGCAATTGCCAGTGTGTAAGAAAAATAACTTGAAATCTTTTTCAGAGTATGTAATGCACACGCAGTTGTTTATCCAGGATTTTTTTTGACCAGGGCTATTCATTGTTATTTGTTTTGAATTTGTGCTGCGAACAGGATTTAAATTGCCGAAAATCATATTTTTTGTAATATGAAATTTTTTAAACTAAAATTTTGTAAAAAAGGTTTTTTTTGTCAAGAAAATCTCTGCACAAAAAAAGACCCTCCTATAACTCATGCGCAACTTTTTTTGTTTAGGGGTCAGGGGGTGCTAAAGCCCTCCCCCCTCTTTTCGTCTCCAGGCTACGCCACTGTGCACAAGTAAAAAAAAATTGTCTAAAAGTAAGAATGAGCTACTATGTTATTGTACCAGGTGCATCCCACGGTCAGTATGAACGTACTTAAACCCCCAAAAAAATAATTACGAATCAGTGTTTTATATTTTGCGGCTAGTCGCGCTAATATACAAAAAAATGTTTTTATAGCTATTTTATATTTTTAGCTCTATTTTAAAAAAGGTCACCGATTGTAATTTGGTGACCCTTTTTCCTTTACTTCTAACGAACAAGTGAATCTTATTTATATTTGGCTTTTTTGAACAAAAATAATACCTAAATATTTATTTTTGCAAATAAAATCAACCCAATATTAAAATGGTTCTAAAATTACATTTAAATATAATTTCTGCTATTGTAGCTTTTGAATTCGTTGATAATTATTTTTAAAGGAACTTAAGATATTTTCTCTTATTCCTATTAATAGTTGCATTTTTTTTTAGCTAACACTGCGAGTTGGATAATGTATTTTTTAAAAAATATTTTTATCTTTGAAAAAATTTTTAAGCTGTTTTATTTTAAAACAGAAACAAAGACATATTATTATTAACTAAAAAATGCACCGAAAAACAAGTTTTACTTTTAGTTACATTTCAAAATATTGTAACAGATTCAAAATAGCGCCTAATAAAAAGCGTATATTTTTTATTTGTTTTTGTAGTATATTATGCTGCTTTAGATAGTTGTACCAACAAGACTGTATAAATTCTAGCTTTGATAGTTTCGAGATATTTTTGGTGAAAAAACATTTGCTAACGTTTTTTTGTATTTTTGTTTGAATGTCTCAAATGTAGGTTTGACTGCAAAATTTACAAAGATTCAAGTGTACTAAGATGTAAGGTCAATGAAGCTTACTTGTGCAAGTATGCAGCATTGTTATAGATTTAACGTTTTAAAAGTAAAAACATTTTTTTTTAAAAATAACAAATGCAAGAAGCGAAAATATATGCCTAAAAAAGGCCTCTAACAAAAAATACCCAATATTTCCATTTTTTTAGTTTTTTGTTAAATATAAAAAAAATGATATATATCAGCTGAAGTTAGCTATAGTTCTATAAAAAGACGTTGCAAATTAGGAATTCTACATACCGATTACTATCCTTATACGTACAAGTTTAATTTTTATTTTTAACAAGTTGGTAATTTTATCTATTTTGTAATTAATAAAAACAGGAAATTTTATGTAAAACAATTAATCAAAAAATGATTGCTAAAAAAACGTACGGAGCTTGCTAGTTTTTTTTTTTGTTAGCGTTATTGCTGCTTCAGACACGCTTTAAAAGGCAATCTTATCAAAGTTTAAATGTCTAACAAAATTATAAAAAAACTAAAAGCAACTTATAAGGGTCGAACTCCGTTGGCATTTTGATAGCTCAAAAAATTTTTTAGAATAAAGTTGCAGTCAAAATACATATTCTTCATCCTTGTTTTTGCCTGCATTGTATTTACTAAAAAGAACTGTACACTTGTGCTTTGGTATTTTTTTTGTGTTTTATAACTGCCTTTTACATGTTAAAAATAGCAATTTCAATTTATATTAAGTTTTACTCTTAGTATATATAATACTTATAAAATCAATAATTGTCTAAAAAACTGTCTTTTTTGTATTTGTATGTTACTTGCGTACTGATCTTTGTATAAATGAGTAATACTCTGTAATACTTTTTAGTTTTTTTGTAACTGGTTTGCCTGCGTCTTATATCGCTTCGACGTTTACAGCAACAGCCACTGCATGTTTTTATTTTTAAGATAAACTGTAACTGGATGCATGTAGGTAATTTTTTGCTTGTATTGGCATGGTGCAATTTCCTTGTAATACCGTCTTTCATCGTGGTTCGTCTAGAGTGATATTTATTGGATTTAATCAAAAAAATATGCGTAATGCTATGAATCCACGTATATTTTGATACGTTATTTTTTTGTGAATTCTACAAAATATATACAACATAAAAATTAAAAGTAAGTTGTGTCAGTTACCAAAAATCGGCTATACTTTTTTACTCAGTTTAAATGCAATTTAATTATATAATTTTTGTTTTTTCTAGTATTTAAAGCACCGATTTTTATTCATCATACTTAAATTTACTATACCTATCTTTTTTTTTTTTGATTGTTAAATTGTACATCTTTGTAATACAGATCAAATTTTAGTAAGTTTTTACACATGCGCAGTTTTGTGTTTACGCTTTAAAACCAAGCCAATTGTTTTTTGACGGCTTATTTGTGCCGTGAATTTTAGATAAAAAAATATTTAAGTAAATATTATTTAAGACCCCGAATTTTAAGAAAGTTATCTATTTAGAGGCTGTACTTAGTTTTGCTTTTAGATTACCCATATGCAACGACACAAAAAAGCAACAAATATCAACGTTTTTTCACATCTGTTTTTCACATTGCTAGATAATTCATAGGCCATAACGATAGCGCTGTACTCTCTTTAAAACAAAAAAACGTTTTTTATATACTTATATTCTGCTTTGTGTACATTTACTAGCTGTTTCCATACCCAATGCAGCTAATTATATTATTCCAATACATCGTCAGGTAGACAAACTGTTTCACCATAGTTTTGTGTTAAATTTAATTAGTCTATGTCAAAAATTTGCTTATAAAATTCCGAACCAATTTTCTATATATTGAATTTTCGTAAGCTAAACATTACTAGACTCATTTCATAAAACTTAGCTTTTTTATACAAGAATTAAACGTATTGCTTTTATAAAAAGGTAGAGTTTGTATATTTTTAACCATTGAGTGTGACTTTTTTTGATTTTGTTAGTTTTTTCAATAAATTTAATATCGATAAAGACAGAGAAACACTGTGATGTTTTTACTTACATCTAATCATATTTAATTCAGGACAAAAGCGTTGTTCCCATAGTATATCTGAGTCACATGCGCAGATATAATCTTACATCTCTTGTTTCTATTACACGTATTCGTTTCAAATAAATTTTTCCAACCTTGCACTATGTTTTTAAAGCCTTGTATCACTCTTTAATAAAAAATTAAAGCACAATCGTTGCACCCTGAATAACTATTTTAGAGTATTATTATGTTTTTAATTACTAAACTATCTAAAAAGCATCCAGATTAAATACACTCGCAACTTTAAAAAAAAACAGCTAGGGAAAGGTGACTAGATGAATTTGTATTATCTGGTACTTGCTGGTGCATGTCGTTTAGTTTCGAGCATACATTGTTCAATACCGTAACGTTTTTTCTAGTTTTACAACGACATTTTAAAAAGGATGATATTACAGTATAGTATTTTTTTCTATGAGATAAATTGTTTTTTTTTACTTTGCTACAATATAAATCATCAACAGTGGATTATAAGCGGCACACTTCGGTTGGCCCTGTTGCCCCGAGATCACGGTTAGGAACCTTGAAAACATTTTTTTGGGACACAATTTTTGTCGTAAAAAAACAACATATCAAAGTAGATATGTCAATTTAATTTTCGATGTCGAAGTCGATAATACAAAAGATATATAATTTTTAATGAGTAAGCAAGCGTAAAAAGCGTATTTTTTGCGTTACACATGCGCAAAAACGCAAAAATTCTTATAGAGATTTACTCGCCTTTTGATTGAAATAATGTTTTGTTATGCGTGCCAAGAAGCTTAAATAAACACTTACAAAACAAAAATTTTGTTAGTAATGTATGCGGGTTTATGCTGTATAAATAATCTACGAACCGAGATTTAATAAATATAACTGTATATTTTACAATAACGCAAATGTGTAAAACGATATTAATTTTGTTTTGTGCAATTAACGCATGGTCCTGTTCTTTTTGTGTTGTTGTTTGCTGCACAAAAATCATATATGATTTTTATATATAAAACATATGTCGTGTTCAGCCTAGAAAATGCTATTAACGTACAAACAGTGCTTAATTTTGTTGTTTTGTATTACAATTGATACCAGTTTTTAAAAAAAAAAAAGGCTCGTTACATATTTGCTGCTTGACTTTTTTTTTACCAATATAAAAACGCTATTAGCGCTCCTAATATCTTTTGGGTAAGATGAGCCTTTTACGAAATTCTTTAACTGAAAGTGCTACGCATTTTAATATGTATTGTTCTCTAAGCATGTTTATAATATTGAAATAGTTGCAGTAACATATAAAAAACTTTAAGTTTTTTTTTTAAGTTTGCCTTTACAAAGACCGCTATGCGTTTTTTGGTTTTTTACAACTTATTTAAATTTTGATGTTTGCGAATTAAAGGGAAAAGCTGTTATAAATACTTTTTTTGTGTATATCATCTACAAATGGGAAAACACAATTCAATTTTTACTTTTGTCGCTGCTATGTTTTTGCAACTTGAATATATAATAAAAATGTATTTTGTTGACCAATTTTTATAATATCCTATAAATAATTTTTTTGCTAAAAAAATTCTAATGATGTAATAAATGTGTACTGCACACACGTTTCTTCGCTCTCTATGTCAAATTTTTGTATAATATAATTTGTAAATTTTAAATTTATAGTTAAAATACGCTAGCAAATTTAATAAGTTGTTTTTAGCTGATCGAATGTTGCTATGCTCAGTAAAATGGTGTGGCAGCAGCACTTTTAATATCAAGAACTACTTAATGGTTTTGTCCTACACTCTAAAGAATTTATATAATATAAGAGACAACCCCTGAAAAAAAGTGCTCCCGGGCCCCCGATAATGTAAATTCGTGCCTGCAGATCATAAGTTGTATACTATAACAATACGTTCTATATGTACAAATGCAATTTTTTTATGTCAGAATTAAAAGAACTGTCGAAATATATACCATTAAAAAATACTATGCGCCTATATAGCAATTCTTACAGACATGCACATACTAAAAATTCGATTATTGTGTGCTGTATTTTTTTGATCGCATCATACTGAAACGAGGTTTGCTTTGTAACGTCTATATACATCTTTTCGCAATGATTTTGTTTAAGTCGACTTTAAAAATTACTATACAAATGAATTTGTAGAAAATTTGTTGTATATACATGTACAATTACAATTATAAGTTTGCTTTACATTTTGCATCTATTATACACAGTGCGGCTAATCATGGGGGGCGAGGGGGGTCAAACTCCTTTTAGCTAATTTTTATGCTGCAAATTTCAACTTAACTTAATACAAAGAAAAATACTTGGTTATGTATTGAATTACAAAAAAAGACAAAAAAAAGAATAAATTATCTTTGCGTTTTAAACACAAGTAAAAAAAAACTAAAATAAACTAAAAAATGCATCGTGTAGCTTTGTATGTTTTTTTTAGTTATATTTTCGCATAGAAATACTAACTACATGTAAGAAACTTTACAGAAAGAAGATAAATACAATGCAAATTTGGTTAAAGAACAGAATTTGCGCCTTTGTACAAATATTTGCTAATCTATATTGTTCTTGTATTTTTTTATAAGATAATGGAACAATATAACGATATATTATAAGTTGGGCAAAATCGAGTACAAAAAAACCTTTTTAACTAAAATATAGTTGTAAATAATTTTATAACAGAAAGTTTTGCAATATACGGTTGCAAAAAAAAATGATAATCTTTGTTAGGTTTGCTTGTTTTTCCTGATATATAAATTTCTGAAAGTTATGAGGAGCAGGAAGTCCCCCGGTTTTTAAAAATAACCTTCGTATATCCAGTAGATAAAAAAATTCAAATTAAAGATTGTATAGATACAGCCAGTTTTTTTAAATTTTATCTTTTCACCCGAGTTTCTATTGTCAAAGTCTATATCGAAAGATTTCTTTTATTTCGGGTTTACGTAGTCTATCAATAAGAAAACTCTTTTTGATGCCCTGTACTTACCTTTACGTTGTGTTACGTCCAAGTAATTTATATACTGTGCTGTGAGTACGATTTGTTTTATTATAAAAATATAATGGAAAATATAATTAAATTTTACGTTTATTTAGAAATACTAATATATTTACCGAGAAAATATAATTTTTACAAAATGATTATAGTCAGTGCCAATATTTTATTTTTTTTAAAACGTTATGTTACCTAAAGTCGTTCCAAAAAAGAAATGTTCCTCTTTTTTTATCTAAAATGCACATTTGTTAAACAAATATGCCTTATTTATAAAAAATTACTGATATTGATAGCCAAATAGATTCTTGGTTCATGAAAAGTTGCATTGATACATTCTCAAGTGTAATATCTGTATTCGTTAGTCAATTATAGACAAATAAACATGTTTTTGAAACAACCGGAGTTATATATATTTTTAACATCCTAAAATAGGTTTTTTACGTATTGTGCTATATATTATGAAGTTTAAAAATAAGTTTATAAGGCACACGTTAATTTTTTTCTGGAATAAAAAATCTAAATAGTGATTAAAATTTAGGTTTAATGCACAACGAAATAAGAACCATTGGTTGTTTTTAAATGTACACTTGAAGTACGTAAAACTACCGTTTTGCATTTACCGAGTGCCGATTAGACACTTTTCTGTTTCTGTTTCCATTTTGACCTATTCTACTTTTTTTACAATTATCTAAAAAAAAGATATGTTTAATCCTTGTATAATGTCAGCAACACAAAAGATAAAAAATTTTTAGCATAATATTATTAGTATTTTTTAGTCTAAGCTTCAAGAATGATTTTTTAGAACTCCAAAAAATAAAAAATAAAAATACAAAAAAAAATTTACTGTAAGCCAAACAATATTTTATATATCAAGAAGTCAATTTATGAGTACACAACCAGATATAAAAATAAAAACACAGCTGTTTCAAGGCAAAATAAAAAATAAAAAATAAAAAAAATATTAAACGGCAATAAACAAAAAAATCTTTTTTTTTGTAACGAGCTTTGATAAGCTGCGTTTAAAATGTGCTGTATCCTTTTGCTTGCATATTCAATTAATACGATTTTGATAAAATACGTTTAAGTGAAAAATTTACACACAAAAATAGAAACCATTTTTAAAAACAAAAATTAAGTCTTTGTCAATATAAGTACTTTTAATAAGACAGAAAATTATCCTTATGAATTTATAATATAAACCCAAGTCCTTAAAAAAACCTCGATGATATTTTGAGGGTACGATAATGCTTGAAATTAATTTTTTTATTATTTAATTAGAAAATGTAGATGTAAACATATACGAAAATTTTAATTTGTCTATCTTGTACATTTTAACCCCAGAATAAATAGGATGTCAACTTGATTGTATAAAAAGAAAAAAAAAATAAAATAGTTCTTTTATTTGCCTTTTTTAATTTGCTTAAAAAAACTTTTATCGCATACCCTCTAAAAATTTAGAAGTGGCCTTCCCTGTCAAAAAATTTAAATAGCACTACTGATTATACACTATTATAGTCAATTTCTCATCTTCAATGATATCATATTGTTTTTTTTTTGTTTTAATGATATGAATACGGTTTTTTGTTGCTTTCATTTTAGACCTTTGTAAGTAATGCATACCATTAATAAACCAAAAATGTATACAATGACAAAAAATACCAAAAATGTGATATACGTTCATACTGATTTGTCTATTTTTACTATTGCCACTAAAAAAAGCTTTGGCATGCAATACTCTAGGATTTGCATTTCTCATTGATTTTTCCATGCAGTTTGTTATAGAAGTAATTTACTTCTAATCAGAAAACGGGTTTAAAAAGTACAACAGCATCAAGACAAGGTCAGGTTGTATACATAAAGAGTATGGGTTCATGTTCAATACCAAAAAAACTGACTACGTCGGAAAAAACTTTGAGAACAAAAACAATAGACAATAAGTATTGCAATGATAATACGCACAGGTAAAGGTTAAGAAATGTAAAGATCTTTTTCCAATGCGTTGTTTTTGTGTTTTTGCGTATTTTGCAAAACAGTGGCGTTTACAGAAATCTACAAACCAACTATTTAGCGTTTATAATAACAGTTGTTAAACTCGAGTAGTGTTTTTCTACCTTCTTTATGTTTTTTTATGCCATATATGAACTATAATTATCTTTGTGACCATATAAATTCGTAAAAACTTGCACCAATAAGACCCTCTTATTATTTACGCGCATAAAATTTTTTTTGGCAAAAAAAGGTTATACACCCATACCTTTGCATACCTTATGTGCCTATGCTGGAGCTAATCCGAAGTATCATCTTGTGTATTCATCCGTAGAAAATCTCAAAAGTATTTTTTCTTTCTAAGAAAAAATTACATTCCATATATATTGTTGTTCATCCGCATTGTTTAAATGTTCGCTTGTTGTTTTCCCGTAAGTTTATTAGGACATATCTTTCTATAGTAAGTAAGGTGACTTGTTTTGTAGATTTTGAGCCCTTCGTCTATCAATTAATTAAACTAAAGTTTTTACCCCATACAGTCTCTTTATTAATAGAAAAAAACCTTGTCTATTATATTACATAATTTGTATTATCGCGTCATTTAAGTGTGTTGTTGAATCTGTCTGATGTGTTTTTAGCTTAAATTATTGTAATATGTTTTTTTATTTATATATTTTGCCTATAATTTTTGTTCATACTTAATTTTAGCAAACAAGTGGCAAGTATTGCTGCATAGTTTTAATTATATGCGTACACAAAAATCTACATATCCATTTATCTTTTAATCCTTTTTTTATACCTCTGCTAACACAAAGATTGCTGTCATTTTTTGTTACAAAGAGCTAAACATTTTGTTGTAAGACTAAATTTTAATTAGCATTTTACGATAAACGTTTTTAATATTATGTTTTTTTTTGCATCCACTTTACATGAAAAAAATCTGCTACCTTTTTTAGTCGTTTTATTGTGGCAAGTGCGCACGCGTTACAAGTCATTACGTAACATTGCTCCTTGCTATATATCTTGCAATTCGAAAAAAAAATCCTTATTTTTCTTTGTTACATTTGACGCAGAAATATTATTTTTTTTTTTTCAGTTGCTTAAAATACCCACAAATTGTTTTACCTGTGTCATTTTTTAGTTGTCATTTTTTTAAAGTATATAACAGACTTTTGCATGTATATTGAATTTAAAAATCTAAAATTATATCCTTTTTAATCTTTGATATGGATCTTTTCTACCGATGTACCAGATATTGACATCATATTAAATACCATGCTTGTGGTAGAAAAGTTGCGTATTTACAGATTATACAAAAGGTAAAAAACTGTGTATTGCAAAACCTATCAATTCAAGCAAACACTTCTACTAGTTTTTCACGCAAATATTTGATGCATATTTTTTGTTTCTGTTGATAGACAGTCTGTTATTATATCAATCAATTCTATTCGATCCGATGGATTCGCAAAACCAATTATTTCTTTTTTTGTTTTTCAATCCTTTTGATGATCTTAATTGGTTAGATTTGTTCACTCATGTCCGGAATATCATTGAACTAAAAATTCTTTCTGCTATAAAAATAAATATATAAGTTTTCTCTACATAACATTAGGTAAAAGACTACAACTATAAGTTTTGAACATTCAGTGGCACAAAAACTCTTTTAGTTAGTCTTGCATGTTTTTGCAAATTACAACATTACCATTTATCTTTTTTGGTACACTAAGTGTTTAATGCGCTAGAATTAGCCATAGTTTTTTTTCGGCATAAACAACAGTAAGTTTTTAACTTACAATTGATTAAGGTAAAAAAACCTACCAAAATAAAAGTTTTATGTTTACATGTACCTACATCACAACATACCCAGGATACGCTAATACTATTATGCAGTCTGATAGCATTTTCATGTTTAAATTGCACATTAATGCTAGTTTTTTTGGGTGTTCGTAGTAAGTTTTATAACTGTAATGACAGTCACTTTCACACGGTTTTGATATCTAATAAAATATTCAAAAAACAATATAAATATTGCTTAAAAGCAAAAAATGATACACGTTACTACAAAAAAGGTTTTGCAGTAATTGCTTCGTTTTTATGGTGAGTTAAATATATTTAAAATTGCATACATCATGCACAAGGCCGTATAATTTTCAATCCCAAAACTTTTAATTACTGAAATATGCATATTTATTGTTTGAAAAATCCTTTTATACTTTTGGTGCATTGTAATATTACCTACAACTTTTGTGTGTTTAATACTGTTGAAAAATGTAAATTCAAGCCATTTAACGAAAACATGAAAATGATACTTACTAAGTAAACCATAGACAAACACGTCTATACGTATCTAGAAAATAGGTAAATAAAACTTTAGCAAGCTGTATTTTGCATAGTTTTTATTTTTTTTGTACAAAATCTGAATAAAAAAAACTATTAATCACAAAAAATGAAGGCCGTGTCTGGTACGCAAAGACACATTTGCATTTTGTACCTGTTTCTAACAATATGCCTCATAAAGTCTGGTTCGTCACAGTTAATATAGCATGTAACAGGTTTTATGTAAAAAAAGTTGTTCATGTCTGGTTTATGAATACCTGACAAAA
>JAQFYM010005990.1:0-12359 GCA_034694785.1 Agrenia bidenticulata
ATTTAGGGGGGCAATAATTAAAATATTAAATGAATAAAAATGATCGAAAATGATCTAGATCCTATAGATCTTTTTTTTGAAAAGATCGAAAAAAAGATCATGATTTAAAAAAGATCCGATCCTTATCCCTAGTTGTAACCTTTGTATTTTTAATCTACTTTTTATTAACACCGTTTAATGCCCTAATATTTGTATTTTGAATGTATTTGCGTCTAAAATTACTGATATATGTTTAAAAAACATTTTTTAGCTATAAAATAAAACACATGTAAACCTTACATTTTTATAAAAATCAAATAAAAAAAACATGCCCTTTCAGATAGTAGTTTTCACAAAAGTAGATTACTGCGGTACCTATGCATTGTGAAAAGATGCGTGATTCAACAAAAACATAATCAAATGTTATCTTTAAAACTTTTCCATATTTAATATTATAAAGCATAAAAAGTATTAAACGAACCAATGACATGTCTAAGAATTAATATTTGGTCACAGTTATATATATAAAGATAGTTGAAAAGTCAAGTTAAATTTATTATTAGTTTATAGTAAATAGTTGGCATACAATATTATTATTATATCATAAACTGTTTATTTTGTGTCAAGTTAAACAGCAGTTACATGATATTCTTAAAAAAAGAAAAACAAAAAGAAACATTTTTAGAAGGTTATCGTAATTTTTTAGATAAAATTTAGTCTCGATTCTTAAAAAATCTCAAAATTCGAGCATCTCGATATCTCGAGATTCCGAGATCTCGCTCGACAAGAATTTTTTTCTATATGTTGTCTCGAGAATCTCGAGATCTCGAAATTGGAACCCCTAATTAGAATTTATATACCCCAACCCTACTAAATTACTTTTACTCTAAGGCCAAATTCGCGGAACTAATTGATCCATTGATTAATCTAACCCATGATTATTCGATAAAACTCAATATATTGTAAAAATATAGCCCTGATGATATTAAAACCTTAATTTTGTCTTTATGTATAAATTATAAAATATTCGACATGACTCTTTATTACGTTTGAATGATTATTACCGTTCTTCTTTAATTCGGCTTAAAGAAAATCAGCCTAAAAAAGCGCAGGGTAAAGCTACTGTAGTCATAGTACATTAGTCAGTTTATTTATGAACCTGGATAATAACAGGCTAACGGAATTTGTAGGCACCACCGGCAAAACAAACTTATTTTGAAAAACCTAGCAATCGGTGGAAATGCTTTAATGCAATGCTTATCAATAATATATTACTGGACAATATATTAAATAATAATTATTATAATATATATTTTTTTTCTTTGTTTAATTATTGGTAGAACAAAAACATGAACTCATGAAGGCTTTTGTAAAATTATTTTATACATTTGCTAGATGAAAATATGCATAGATGCGCTGTGTTGTTTTAATTAAGTGGAATTGAAGTGACAGAAGCGACAGAGCTAGACTAAAAAAAAGTTATAGTATTTTTTACAAGAAAATGCTAGTTAAAGTGTGGTTTTTATACTTATAAAAAGGCAGTGTTATTTTTCAAAATAATTAATTTTTGAATTTTGGTTCGGCTGTATGTAAAACATGGCTAACCGTAAAAACGAACAAAATATAGTTTTTTTTTACTACTAGGAAACTTAATAATTTTATTTTAACAGCAAAATATTTTAAAAAAAAAAGTTAATAAGGGCAAATTGGTGTAAAAATGTAAGAAAAATCTATTCAAAGACATTTAAAAATACATTTAAACCACAGCCTAGGTTTATTATTATATAAGATAACTGTCAAGCGATGTATCAGATAGTTTTTGTATTTTTCTTTGAATTGCTCAGTGTAACAAGGTCTAATATTAGTTTTTTATATAATTCGTGTCCTTACACAGATTAAAATGACATAAAAATTGTCACAAAAAATACCATTTTTCGCCAAGGTGTTTTTTACGTCTTTTATACTTTTGACATTTTTATAAAGTTCGTAAACAACAAAAAAACGGTAATTGTAAACGTTGGCATTATGTCGTGATCATATTTATATACTTCTTATAGTCGGATTTCTTTTTAAGTGTGATTTAACACATTTATAAATAGAATATTCCAGTGAGTTCATTATACTGCCTTTTTAAGTGCACCCGGTATTAAGTGCTAATATACAAAGCTAACCAGATTTTTTGTTTTTAAAAAAATGATTAAACGTTGTAATAGTTGTTATTAACTTTTAAACAAAATGAACAAAATATTATAAAATAAATATATTTCAGTCAACAAGAAAAACAATAAATAAACAATATAATAGCAACCTTCCTGATTAAATGCATCTTTTTGCATGCAAAAGAGTCGTCAAACATAAAAAACCATTTTTTGCACGGCAAAAATTAATGTTTGCTTTCTTTATTTTTAATGACATTTTACAAAATTCATTTTTAGTCCGTATATTGGAAATTACACCGCGAAGAATGAAACTCTTGTGATTGCAAGTACACCGCTAAGAATGAAACTCTTGTGATTGAAATAAAAAGATGTCAAAAAAAAATCTGTTTTATCTTATAACATAATACAGTTTGGCGTTTTAAAAAGCAATAATAGTAGTTAAATATAACATTTTACCCCAAGATCGCATGTCAAATTTTTTACTTATAGATTAATATAATAAATGCGTCTCATACTTTTATATCTATAATAATTTTTGCCTTATAAAATTAGGGCAAATTAGTTTTATATAAATAATTTTCTCTATGGAGATTTTTTTTGTGTCCGAAATTAAGTAAATATAAAAAATCTTTTAAAAGAAAATAGCATTAAAGAGTTTACACTTAAGGCTTATCGGGGATAAATTATCACCTTAAAAAATAAACAAATTTTTAATTAATTAATAACAAGATAAATTAGAAATACATTAGAAACCAAATAAGAAAAAGTGCATATATGTCCGAAAAAAATTGATTTTTTTCTAGAATAAATAATTAAAAATGTTTTTATATTTTCAATTTTCCTTAAGAGATATAAATCGGACGCGCCTTAAATATAAAATTTTTCTAGCGCACTGCGCCGAAATAGTAAAAAGAGCATATAAGCAGGAGTGGCATCCCGAAAAGGGGGTGGGAGGGGGGTCGGGAAAGGCCGGTAGGGGTGGGGAGGGGTTCAACCCCCCGTCCAAACTTTTTTGTAAGTACAGGGCGGTTTGACCCCTAATAACAAAATCTTTTTATCTTTTAAATCTTGGTTTTATAACAATAGAAAATTTGTAAAAAAATAAAAGAGTTTTTATGTAATAACTGTAATTTATTAGGTACAGTCAAATCTTACGAATCTACCAGAACCCGTAATATCTCATAAGTAAAACTTAAGTATGCCATGGTATTACTGATCTGAGCCAACGCTTAATATAATGATACGGTAACTACGTGGCTGACAAAAATTGGGTAACCAGGCATGGCGCCTGCTTTGACAAAAGACATTAACGGTCTGCCATGGGTAACGCAAGCGTGCAGCGGCATGGATAATGTTCTTTTTAGATAGGCCCTGGCCGCCTGAACCGACAGTCCCGTGTAACCGGTTTCTTTAGGTAGCATTTCTTGGTGATAAAGAGTTGGCGACCAACTCGCCTTGCGAGACAAAATGACCTCCCCAAGTACATTACTCGTCGTAAAGAATGCTAAAAAATACCAACCAAAGAAAAAAATAGACACAATTAAAAACGATTTGAGTAAAATAGAAACAAGAAAACGTTAAAGAATGGTAAAAAATAATATAAGGGCTATTTCCGAAAAAAGAGTGGGTGCTGAACAAGGTAGACCAGAAAAGTCGAGAAAAGTTCCAAAAAAAGATATAATCGATACGATTTTGGCGTCTTCTAGTATTTTCTACACGAAAAGATATGGTTTAGCCATGTGTTTTTTTTGTTCAAACATAAATGCCTTATGTTCGTGTCGTGGCGAGGTGTACTTTTGCCATCATTTAGAGCGGCGTGGCGAATTTTTCTACATTCGTGACAATGTGAAAAAACGTGCGATCATAGGATAGGGGCGAATCCCCAGGTTTTTGTTAGACTGGTTGTGTGGGGTCGTCTACATGGTGTAGTCACATTTCTGTGTTAACCTATATGTCAGGGTTAGAAGGGGGGTTCTTATAAATTAAAGAATTAAAAAAGAGCATATAGCAACTTAATTCAGGATTTTTTATCTGTTACTTGATCTCTAGAGCTATTAGAAACTACATTGTTATATGTCTTTTTTTATGTAATAAAAAAGAAAAACTAGCACTTATACTTAAGCATGGTTATTTTCGCTTTTTTAGGCAATTTTTTAGAAAAACGTTCTAAAATTATTGGATGTGCGGTTCTTTCAATGTTTTTGGTTAAAATAAACATTTAAGTATTTCTCGTATTTTTAACTAATTTTAACACATATACCTTGTACGTTTACACGATGCTCAGATAAGATTGCAAACTCTTTTGATAAAAAGATTGTGCTATCCAAAGTCATTATGGCATTTTTACCCACATATCTTTAGGAGATATTTTTACGTTGTCAAAAGTGGTGTGCTTGCGGCGCTGATGCCCTGTCTACATTCTAAGCCGATACTTGGATAGAGCCGCTGGTCAAAAACCACTAGTTTGCTTCGTGTAACATGGCGGAAGTCAACATTACAAAAAAGTTATGTTTTTTGTTTGGGCCGCATTTTTACAAAATTAGGCGAAAAATCTGTATCGAATATTACCAAAACCGTTCAAAGCTAGTTATTAACAACACGCAAATATGTCGACACAGGCAATTACATGCTAAATGCAGTCATTCAATGTGCACTTGCAGCAATCTGGTAATACTTACACCGCAAAAACCTTGTAAGAAAAAGGGTGAAATTTCCATCTTTACAAGGCAAAAAATTTTTAAATTCACAAAAGGCTTACCAAAAACGTTTAAACAAAAGGTGCATTTTTTTCAGGCAATTTTGAGCGTTTAATATGCTAAGTCTTTTTTGGTTAGTTAATTGTATTAAAAATTCAGATTTCAACTTATAATTTTAGATTAAAAAAAAGCATATACATACGCCAAAACAAACTTTTTACTTAAAAGTTATTTTTACAAAAAATACAGACTACCACTTTTTAAAAATTGTAGGTTTTTTTTCACCCGACCCCCCTAGAAAAAAATTGGGATTTCACCCCTGCATATAAGTATATGTATGCTTTTGTTTTTCTTTAGCTAACATATATTTATTAACATTAGTTACACCGTCGTAAATGTAGACATAAAGAAATGCATTTAATCTAATATATGTAAGCAGAAATATATATATGGCTATTTTGATTTGTTAAGTTTTTTTTACTATATAAAAAATTATAAAAACAAGGATAAACCGCATATCATATAAAATTTTGTTTCTAGAAAAATAGCTTACAAAGAAGAAACACTAGGTTAATACTTAAATAAAAAACCAATACGTAGAAAAAAAAACAAAAATTGCTTGTATAGGTAAAAATATGGTTCAGTATGCAGAATCTGACATTTATGGTTTCCGTCGTACGAAAATTAACACTTAAAATTGCAAATATTGTCACAATGTAAGATTTTGTCTAAAATCTAGCAATAAAACGCATAGATAAAAACGCAAAAAACGGAATTGTTTGTAAAATATATATTTGTAAGATCACAGTTACTTTTATACAAGAAAAACACTGAATAGAAAGATTTAGCAAAAAAAAAAAGTTTTTATTGCCTGTATACAACATTTATTATTACAATAAACGTACTTCTTCGTGCTATATATACACTTTTACAAAGTATAACTTTACAATTAACTCATTTGCTTTGGCGCTTAGTCCTTTAAAAAGAACTAAGTACCTTTTATTATTTTAATTTAAGTGTATTATTTAAGAAACGACAATCTGAAACGTTCTTTATACGAAACATTGAAAAAATGCTAGACTATATTTAATTTACTGTGTTTTTATGCCGGAATTTTTGCCGGCAATTCCAGGATTAATTTATTAACCTGGCAAGTATTCAGCCTTAAGTTACAATACGGATATGTTTTTTTGTTTTATTTTTTTGCATAATTGCTACTTATATTTTGCGCATTTTTTTATTTGCAAAAAACATTAACAATTTTTTCTCATATAAAGCAACAATGCAAAAAATTATTTTTTTAGTGCGTGTAAATGTTTATTTTGGCTGTTAGAAACACGAAAAACTAAGTAATAGTGTATTACTATTTTCAAAAAAAAGGACAACAAGGGTAGGTATCGATTTACTTTCTTTCTGTTCTGCAACTCTCTATATTATAGTTTTATGGCTCTTTTTGTCTTAACAAAATATATAACGCGTTATCTATTAAAAATTTGATAAAAGTGTTACAGTTCGCAATATGCAGCTACCTGAAACCAAAAATTAATGCCTTTTGCCTAAAAGACATGTAGGAAAAATGTACTAAAAACACAATAAAAAATTTGACATGTAAAATTGTAACATAAATTTAAGCTGTTACAACAAGGCAATAAACGATTCACAATTTGTTAATTAAAAAGCAAAAAATGAACAGTGAAACCTTTTCTAATACGAACTTCACATAATTAAAACCTCTTATAAATATAATTTTTTTTTGCAAAAAACCTACGATTATAATTTACGTGATAGAAATTTATGTACATAGATAAAAAAATGGATCTAAATGTTTACGTGGTTCGTAAAGGTTGTGATTGCTTAAAATGTTTTTTAAATCTTATAATACCATGTAAGAGAGAGCGCGATTCGTCGTTTTACAGAGCTAATTAAAACACGAATTTTTTGGCTACGATCAAGAACAAAATGTCGTTTTTTTACTTTTTTTATATTTATGAGAGGTTTCACTGTACGATTTTTTTCATCTGTATGATTTATAAAATGACAAGCTTTTAAAAACGTTTTCTCTGTTTATTAATACGAAATATACCCGAATAACATCTTTTAATCTAAAATTGTATTGTGCTAATATATAGCTGATTGCAACATATACTGTTATTAATCCGCACTTACTAGTGCAAAAATACTTTTGTTGTTATTTTAATTCAAAGGATTCGATAAAAGCACAGTTTTATTATACAAAGAATTTTACGGGAATTTAAACTGCTTGTAATGTTGACGCTGAATAAATTAATGTAGAAAAAAACCTTTTTACCGTAGAAAATAATTTTTTAAAAGTTAAACAGTAAAAATTTTTTAGATAGAAGTTTTATTTGTATATAAGATTTTGTTTCTTTAGTTCAGGAGAAACAATTTTTTTTTGTGTATTTTTCGTTTTTCTCAGTTCAAGTTTTAATATGTTTGCGTCTTACCAACTAATAAGTATAAAGTAGTCAAAAGCCAGACTACAAAATACAGTAAATCGTTTTTTTTTAAAACTAGTAATTTTTGTGAAAGTGTATATTTGACTTTATTTATAGAAAAATATCATATAAATACTATTGTGCCTTTTAAGATTGACGCACATCTATTTTTCTCTAAGATATGAACTGCTACGTAAAGAAACAACCATAATGTATTTATACCTTATTAGCAGGTTCTGTTTTTTTACGGGATTATTGTAAATAAACATAACAAAAAACAAGTACGGGGTCATAAAGATGATCTATTTACTGTTTTATGCAGGATTTACCTATAAAAATTTTACATACCTAAAAAACATGGAAAATGACATAGATAAGAGTAACGTTAAATTTTTGTAAACATTTAATTTCTAAAATCATTTAAATATTGTTAGAAGAGTTATGAGTAGCATTATTTGAGAGTTTATGCGTATCAGGAATACATTTTACAAAAATTAAAAAACTTTTTTAAAAAAGAACACAATATGTCTATACCAGGAATCATCATATTTTTTTTTTGGAGCTCATTTTTTGTCGAGAAATAGATGGAGCCATAATGCAGATTAAATGAGTTAAATTCGGGCTATGTATGATTATCGGGGAATGGGGCTATAATCTACTGTCCAAGTAAAATGAATAAATCCTAGTGGTATTGTAAACGGACTATGGATCGTGTTGATTTATAATCTAAATTTAGCTTAAGAGCGATCGAGTACTCCTTTGTGAAATCAAAAAAAACATTGACGTGAAAATAAGATATAGTAACAAATAAAATGAATAAGTTATATTAATATAATATGCAAAAGAATTACCAACTGAGAAATATAAATTTAACAACTCCTTTAATCAAAAATATAAAACAGAACAATAATGTAAAAAAAATTAGAGAAATAAAAATATAAATTATTTCCTAAATACAATATAGAAAATTATTTTATTCATTAGGTGTAGACTCACAACTTCGATGTTTCTTACTCTCATTTCTTCTTCTAGAAGCTTTAGCCTTGTTTTTTTCATGTCCATAATAATATTCATGTTGGAGAATGCTGATTCGCATCTATACGAAGTAATAAATCGAACTAAATATGAAATCGCTAAAGTGGCCAGTGTAGGATATTTGCCTTGGATTGAAATCCAGAAGACTTCAATATTTTCAGCTATAAAAATTTTTATAGAATCCTGATCATATTAAAGATGTTTTAATGCAAATGTAGCTTCGGTATCAATGTTAAAAATATTTAAGTCGGTCACTGAAAAAGGACACTCCACCCACGATATATCGGTAGTATAAACAGTAGTGCTTTTCAGGGAGGGGGGGGGGGCTATAACGGGGGGGGGGGGGCCGCCCCCCGGAAAATTTTTTGTATTGCTTTTTTTTAATGTTTTATGTATAAAATTACATTCAAAAAAAAAATCAATATTTTTTGAGCCCCCCCAAAAAAAATTAATTTTTTTGAGCTATCCCAGAAAAAAAGTCTGAAAAGCACCACTGAGTATAAATATGGCTTAATCGTTGGTTATAGTTGGTCTTCAATTTAAAAAGTATCTTGCAAACTTCTTTTACCAATTCATCGCCATGATCATGTCCACAAAAAATTTTAAACATAGTAAATTGCTTTTTGCAAGCGCAATCTTATATTAATCTAAAAAGGTCCACATATTTCATTATCTTATTATATATGTATACAATATTTTTGTGGTTTTCTTGCAAAGAAGTATTAAGTTCATTCAAAATTCAATATAAATCAGTCAAAAATAAAATCTTTAAATTCCAATTAGTTTCATTAAAAGCTGTAGCGAAATCATTTTTACACCGTGTAGTATACTGAATCATAGAATTGAACTTATTGAGACCTCTTTTAAGAACTAGGCCTTTTGAGAGCCAACGAATCTTTGTATAAAAATATGCCTATTCTTATCTTTTTCCGGAAATTCTTTTAAGATGTCATAATAAGCCCGCGATCGCAAAGGACTTCTCTTAATGTAGTTTATCATTTAAACTAGTTCAGTAAATGCAATATTGAAATATGATGGTAAGCAATCAGCTGCTAGGGCTTGTAAATGTATTGCACAATGATGACCCGTTATAAATGAATTTTTACTTTTAAGATATGAAATGACTCCTTTGTTACACCCAGTTATTGACTTTGCGCCGTCAGTACATATACTATTGAGTTCTAAATAATCTAGGTTATTATCAAGAAACAAACTGGTTAAAAATTTCAAATATATCAGCCCCTCTTGTATTCATTTTAAAAGATTTTTAAAAAAAAATCTTCACATATCTTACCGTCATCAATAAATCGAGCAAAAACATAGCAACTGGACATTATTTGCATATACTGTGCTATCATCGATTTGTAAAGAGCTATATTGTATTTGTTTTAATTTAGAAATTGCTTTTAAAGTATATCTTGACTATAAATTCTGCAGTTGTGGCTTATCGTAAATGGTAAAAGTGGAATTTTTGCATTTTTACTGCTTCCTCTTGGCCATAGAGGCAATCAACAACACTATTTAAAATAGGGTTTATTAACTTTCTTCTATCGGTATAGCCGTACCCACTTTTTATAATTTTCACGCTTATTATATTGTTAAGGAATTTATATTTTTCTTGTTTATCAAAATCTATTTTACTTTCTTTTGATCTTTCACTTTTATGGGCTGTATATGCAATTATAAATTGTTCTAATTTTTTGTAAAAAAATAATAAGGCAACTTTAAATTCGATTTTCTATGCTAATGATCCCAATGTCTCACTATTTCATTTATACCTTAAGAACTGTTGATACGGACTTTATAGCAACAAAATACAGACAGGTCGGCGTATCTGATGTTTAATTATTTTTTAAATCCATAAAACAAAAATACATCACAGCTTTTCGTTCTCTTACGTATTCTGGTTTATCCGTGTTATTTGATATTTCTTTCTGCTCTGCAGATCGGATTGGATCATTTCATCTAAATTTTGATTTTTTTGCTCTTGTTCCCTATTGTGCTCCATTTTAATTTTATGGCCTCCAAAAATTATAAATGGCTCCAAAGGAGCACAAATGGTTATGCCTGGCCTATACCATCGTAAAACACATATTCAGCAACTGGCAAAAAATTAAAAGTAAAAATGTCTAAAATTTGTCAAAAAAACTGATTCCATAGCAAAAATACAACAGATATAAAACTTTAATGTAATATATTATAATAAGTTTAATACATATATATGATGACTAGATACTGTCTAAATCAACTTAATCAACAAACAGCACATGTTTAAAACACGTATAAATAGTGTTCGGAATACTTTTAATCGCAACAGATGTGTTTTTATACGCCTCTCTGATAACAAAAAAAAAAGTAGCCGTAGCAAAAAAAAAACAACTTTTAAATTTTTAGTGTTTTTTAAACATTAACAAAACAACATAAACAATTCATTTTACATGTTGATGGTTTTTTTTTATAAAAGCTTTTTCTTATATTTAAAATACAGACAAAAGTTCGTTTTTCGCTGTCTTAAATGGTCTAGATTTCTACAATAAATTAAAAGCATCTAAAATCTTGCACATATTCTAAACATGACTTGCAATTCAGTAAAAAAATCGCAAGTTAAACCGACACAAAAAACCATGGCAAGTATACAGCTTTTTTTACAGACTAACATTAGAACAAGTTTTCCCGCTGGCGCGTTGTAATTACCACTTGTAGAACATGATAAAAATTGCAAATTGTAAGTTATACGCTAATCTTACATATTTGTGCGATTTCATGTTTTTTGTTCCACATATTAATAGCTTATAAGAACTCATGTTATATCATTATACAAGAAAACCGTTACCACGGTAATTTAGTTGTAGAAGGTATACGGTCGTTGCTGTTAAAGACGCAATCTTAACAACCTGATTACAATAAGCACGCCTTACAACCTTGCATTTTATTTGAATAAGTTTTTAAATATCAGTCAATACTATAATTATTTTTTTAAACAAAGAATGGGCATACAAAAATTAGAAGCGAAAGGCGTGTCCCAAAAAATTTCACATATAAATTTTCTTTTGCAGATATGCAGAACAAAAACCCAATACAGTTTTTTACGATGGCGGATTTTTTATCTGTTCCAAAAAAAAAAATCCATAGAATGTCCCGTAAAAAATCCCCATAAAAGACTCTATAGAAAAAAATTCTGCAGAAACTCCATAAATATGTAAAAGAACTACATAAAAACAAACAATGACATATGATACTAATAGCAAAAAAAGCAAAATTTTGTTTATGGGTACTGCAAATATACCAATATGGACATTTCCAAGTAGAGAAATCTCTTTAGATATTTTTTTGAAACACGTATTGTATTGTATAAATGAAAACAAATGCTTTTGGAAAAGCAAACGTTGTAAGCAAGTTTGAGGTATTTGTCAATGCAATAATACAGTTATTTTTTGTTGTATCATATAAAAAAATGCAAATGTGTAAATGCTAACAAAACTAATAAAAAGCTGCCTGAATAGATGCAGGTGACATATGAATACAAAACAGTTTTTAAATTGCATTTTATAAATGTTTGTATGTATAATCGCATTAAAAAATTGTTTTAAAGTACTTACACGAACACTGGCGTATCCAGCCTGTATCTTACAATATAAAAATATGTAAAACACTAAAATAGTTTGTTTTTGCTATCTTGTATGCGAAAAAGCTTTTTGTTTATAAACTATAAACATAATTTGCGAGAAAAGGGATTTGAAGCAAAAATTTGTCAAAACACAAACAAACTAGCCTTAAATCCAGCAAAAACTTTTACCTGCACGGTTAGTAAAAGACTTACTTTCCATTGCCTTGTATGCCAGTGTATTATGTATTTTTTTGTCTCTAATTATAGTTCTTACAGTATGTCTAGCGTAGACCGTTTTTTTTGCGGACGTGTGCGCAAAATTACCGTAGAATACTAGCGGAACTTTTGTGTATTAGCAACATTATAACTCAGAAAATGTAGAAATACTGTACTATGCAATGAACTATGAACTCGGTATTTTTCACCT
>JAQFYM010005991.1:0-12356 GCA_034694785.1 Agrenia bidenticulata
TAGAGCAAAATTTCATTTTTGACCAAAAAATATTTGGAGTATTTTTATTTAGCCCCTAAATTTCCACGGAACAAATTAAATTTTAGACCCTGTTCGTGAAATGGTAAATGCGTGTGCAAAGTTCAAAAAATCCTAAAAAAGTAATTGTGACCCTACCTGGAGTTTTTAGATAAACAGGGGGATAACCCGGGTACGACGGGACGCAAAATCAAAATGTTTGTACAAATGTCAGGTACCCGACAACCCGGGTAATTGCAAACCCTAGTAACATATATTCGCAGGGAAAGCTACCAAGAAAAAACCTTTAAAGATTTTGAGCACACACAAAAAAAACTGTAGTTTGATTTCTTTAGAACGTTAAAAAATACATACAGTAATATTATTATAAAAAGTTATAATAAATTTTTTCTTGACGAATCTCAAAAAATCGCGCCCCTAATTGACAGTATGAATACTCGGTATTTAAAGTACGGTAAAATCAAGCGTCTGATATTTAGAGTATTTGAAAATAAGTATACCCGGTACTCTTAAAATTCCGAATACTGGATTTACAAACACTATGAGCAACAAATCCTTGTCAGACCGAATAGTTGGTGTCTAAAAAACTTTGAAATTCGATTACTTGATTTTATAATAAATATTTCTTTTTTAATAAACGGCAGATTCAAGCAAAATTGTTCTAAATACTTAGAGTTTCGGTTAACACTTTTTAGAATACTTGACATTGGAGACGAATTTACTAACACGGCGTCCTCGGGACTGTAATTTCGATTGGGGTCCTTTACTATTTGCAATTTTTTTTTGGTGGTAGGCAACACAAAAATACAGTTTTTGATTTTAGCAGTGTTGCTGCCATACTAATTTATTGTAAAACAATATTAAAACAGCAGAAACAATTACTATAACCTAGCGTATATTTATTATAAATTTAAAACTTTAAAACCGAAAAAAAAAAATACAAACAAACAAATACATGGAATGCGTAGAACGTGTAATCAGTATTACAATTGCAATACCCGAAGCGTCAAATACCAGGTACTGGGCTTTTGTTGCTTAAAACAACACAAATGTAAGGCCACAGTCCGGGGGTGTAAGAAATAATAGGTTTAAACCTTTTTTGTAGCTTGGAAAAAGTAAAAGGTAAAACGTACAACATAAAAACTTACAAAAACTACGATAGTTGTGCATATTTTGACATTAAAAACATATTTCTATAGATTTTATTAGTTAGTATAAGGTGAATAATACGGATTTTATAGCTACATATAAAAAGTTTTTCAAATGCTAAATAAATTAAAAAAACTTGTGTAAAAAAACACTTCCTAATGTTAAGGGTCACATGACTTTTGTAGAATGCTTGTTTCTATATTTTTACACGTGATGCATAATATATATACATAAATTTAGAACTTCAAAAAACTAAAAAAGCCTAAAATTACCACAATAAATGATATAGTATACCGCAAACGACAGTTTAATAGTAAGTTGTTAGTACAAATGACAGTGTTTTTGTATGTATTTAATTTTTTTTCCTTCTATATTGGCATAAAAAACAAAAACTAAAAACGCCAAATTTAGCGTAGAACAACATGCGCATTTTTTTCATGTTAGAAAAAGGCATACTGCAAAGAAAAAAAACATGAATGAAACGTCATAAACATTTAAATTTACTAAAAAAATTATTTGTTTTTGTAAAAAAAATACATCTTGGCACAAAATAAACAGTTTGCTGTTATTTTTAAGCCAACAATACGCGGCTATAGCTATTTACAACAGTAAAAAAACTGGATAAATATTTATACGTAACCACAGAATCTAAAAATACTCGTGGTGCACCTCTGGGTATCCCGGGGTTAGATGAACTTGTTTTTTTTCCTTTGGGGTTTGTATACCCCAAGAATATTGCATTCCCGTATCTATTAGACTGTCAAAAATTCATTTGGATATTTTTTAGCAAAAAAAAAGATATGAAAGACACTGTTAAATGTGTTTAAATATTTACATTTTTGTATAATTTTTGTTGTTAAAAGACCTAGCTCTAACCTAATTTTTGCAAAAATTTTAATTATGTGCCGTTCAAAGTTCATACTTAAATATATTACAAAAATAATTTTATAACAAAAGTTGTTTTAGAATTCAGATAAAAAATATTCCTAGTATAAGTTTTAAAAAAGCTTGTAACGCATATTATACTTTTAAAGGTAAAAAACAAACAAAAAAGAGCTAATGCGTATTTTGCGAGTCTCAGCATGTATTACTGATATATGAAAACAAGCTTTAACAGACATCTACTATCATGTTTTTTTAAGGCGTATTTTAAAAGTCGACACTTACTGAAAAGTTTTCTACTCAAATCTAACAACGGGTATGTGTATTTTTCATGAGAGGGCACAAAAAATTGTGTTGCAAACGTATTTTTATTTTTTTTGGTCTTTTTATCTTTTAAAAAAAAGGGTCGTACATAAAGCTAAAGGCAAAATGCGCACTTTTTGTTCTTGGAAAAAATGTCCAATTTGGTACCATTATATCTGTCATGAAAAAAAACAGTATATAAGTTTACTCATAAAATAACAACACAAAAAAAAAAAATTATGTAGTGCTTTTATAAAAACAATATACATCAATTTTTTTTATTTGCGTTAATAATATCCTGGTTTAATTATAAAACACGGCACCTAGCGTGGGTGATTCGAGAAAATATGTTAATTTAATCAAACATTTTTTTTACAAAAAACCTAAGTTTTTCATATATTTTTTAAAGTTCGTATAACGCTATACTAAAGTCTGTTTTTTTTACAGTTTTGACACTTAATTAATTTTTTTCTTAGGCTCAACTGTAAATGAATTTATACGACTACCAGCAAATAGCATAAACGATTAATGACCTTTTCACCTACGCTCCAGGGGCGGACTAACACAGGGGCACTAGGGGCATGTGCACCGGGGCCTGCTGGCTAAGAGGCCCCAAAAAAAAATATTGATATATCTACAAACGTATATACAAGTAAAAATTCTTACTAATGCGTGCATCGAAAGAAAAAGTTCTGCATATTTATTCATAAGGTAGCTAGAAATATTTAATAATTTCTTGACTTTTGATTTGCATTATATGTTACTAAAATGATATCATTAGAAAAAATACTCATTCTTTTTGTAACAAATTTACTATTGTGCACTTTAATCTGGTTATCAAAATGATTAGCAGTACTTTTTTATCAGAAAAAATATAATAAAACATTTAATAACACATAAGTGACAAAAATGTGTACGCAAACAATCTTAACTTTGCAACAGTATATGTTTTATAAAAACCAATTATAAGTATAATTTAGTCTAAAAGACACTATAAATATGGAGGCTATTTTGTGCCTTTAGCGTATGTATTATGTCTACAAAAAAATCACTGATATACCCCTATTTTAGTATTTAAAATATGTCAAATCTTAGTTCGAGCATAATATAAATATTTTTACTTCATATATTCTTAATAGCATTTAAAAAACAAAACTCACGTTGTTTTCTTTAAAAAACTAAAAAAACTTATTTGTAAAGTTGGCAGCCACTAATAATCTTAAACGTCAAAAATATTTTGTAATTAGATACGACTTAAATCATGAGTCCCTTAACCTGTGGATAAAATACCCAGTTAGGGGTAAAAATGCAGTATGGTGGCATTGCGTATAATATATAATATAATTACGCAATAATAGCATAATATGTTTTAATCTATTGTCTCCCTTATGTAATTACCATTTAATGTCTAAATTTACTCGAATCGATTTCTAAATAAAGAAATATGGTGTAAGACCCGTCCTAAGACCATTTATAGGTCTTTTAGCAATTTCCTTGACAAGAAGAAACCGAATATAACTAGTAAATTCCGCTTAAATTTAGTAATCACAATTCAATGGAAAAAGACCAACATTGGGTAGTCATGTATTCAGCTTCACATGTTGACAATATGTACATATTATTTGTATTGTAGTTTAGTACCTACTTAAAAATGTGCTAGTGTCGTGCCAACGGCTGTTGCCTGTAAGAAATAAATTTACAATGTCAGATATAGGAAAACATATGAGGATTCGTATTATCTAGCAAAGAGCTTAATAAGGAATATTTGTAAACTAAAAACAATTAGGAACTTATATGTAATGCTGTTTTAGAGAGCAAGCACCATATCATTTTATAATTTTATAGTTAACTTCTATTTTAGATAAACAATATTCAAATCCCAAACTTTATAAAATAAAAAGTCATGTAAAATTTTTCTACTTTTTGTAAAACAAGAAACAATATCCTAGACTACAAGTGTACGGGAAAAGATTGCATTTCATAGGTATTGTTGTTGTTTTAACTCTTATAACGCAACTAAAAGAGTGCTATAATGTGGATCATCATAGTCATAACTAGCGTTATGGTTTAGATATAGTGTTATGAAGTCCTTTTTGTATACATACATAAAATACCTGTAAAATATTTAAAAAGGGCCATGAATTTCTACTTTATATAAAAAGGGGGTAAAATAAAAAAAAGGTTGAGGACCATTGACTTAAACGATATTTTGTAATAAAAGATGATTGTAGACAAATCAACAACAATTCATTTTAAAAACAACAGAAAAAACGAATTGATTGGTTGCCTTGTATTTAGAAGTTTGTAAATGCAATTTTTTTTTTTTGTGTGGTAGAAAATGCATGGTGATATAAAACTAAATACAAAATACAGGCGTGTGTATTGTAAAATAGTCTGGTAAAAGTTAGAAAAAAAATAATTAAAACTGCTATTTGAGCAAAGCCAACTAAAAAAAGTAGGTAAATACATAATATTCATACACAAGATATTTTTTTTTACACGAATACACTAATTATAATACAGATTATTTTTAGGTTGTATCGCAATACCCGCCTCCATGCTTATCCTGGCTATCAAATCCACGCCGGTGCAATATTATGAATAGGAATGCAAACTAAGCGTTTTTTGCATAAGAAAAACCAACAAACAAAAACATTTTTTGTGTCATTTATAAGCAAATTATGTTTAAATTATATCAGCGTATTTTATATATTAAGGTTTTGATAGTTTTTATAAAAATTTGAATTACTATATGAAAATAAGCAGTAAAATTATAAAACATAAAAAAGTTAAATACCTAGCACAAAAAAACGTAACTAAACAAAGTCAATTTGAAAAGAAAAAACGCATTTTAAACTTACAGTCATAAAAATTGCAAGGTTTTTTTTTTCTTGTTTTTATGCTAAAAAAAATTTGCATAGCCCAATGTGCAACATACCTCACTAATAAATAATGCTTTTATGATTACTCTATATTCTTATAATTATTCCTATTGTTTTATTATAATTAAATCATATGATCTGTTTTTAGAAAAAAAAACTATTTATTTGAAGCCTTGATACAAGCACATATTTTTTTTTACAAAAATGTACCGTATTTCTTTTCTTAAAGGCGGCAATATTAGAAAAGCGACAGTCAAAAAAATACGGATCATAAACCTCCATTTTATATTTTTCTTATAGGCGACACCCTTAAATATTCATAAAAAGTCCAAAATGGAGAACCTCAATACGAAATACGCAATTTTCGCCAGTGAAATATTTACGAACAGCATACACAATATCGTTCAAAAATGATAGCCTTACTTGCTTCACAAAAAAAACAGTAGCTGATACAGTTTCTTAAATTACTCCTGATGTGGTGTACGGAACTGTTGCATTTGAGAAATAAATAAAATTGCTGTGTAAATGGAATGATAATGAAAAAAAAATATAGGTATAATTACTAAAAAATGAATCTAAAGGACTTTCTTACCTAAGACTATGCGAAATAACTAGCATCCGGCCAGAAGAAGTAGAGTTTGAGCTTTTTCTGTGGTTACTGGCATTATGGTAAACGTAAATCATAGTTTCTAGAATTATCTACGTTTATAAGCGTTAAGAATCAGCCGAGAGAACAATTTATACACGCTATTATTTCTATTTTCATGTTCATAGATGACCAGATTTTTGCAAAAGTATCATCTTTTACCGCGATCAAAGACGCACCAAAGCCAAAACCAAGTATCCGAAGACGGTGAAAGATAAAAGAATTTGTCAGGACAGTGTTGACACAATGCAGGCCTTTGGAAATGAAGAAATATGGAATGCAGAATAAACGACTGTTTAATACGAGATGATTCCGAAACGAACAATAGAAACTAAAGGTTTAAAAACGATATGGAACAAAAACACGATAAAAAAATAGACGCCTTATGGTTTTGTTAACGGCGTCTAGTTCAGGCATCTATAAGTCGCCGGTTATTATTTTTAAAGGGCCACCTAGTACGAATCCAGAAACTATCTCCTTAAACTATAAATTAAAAAATGGGTTTAACAAAAGAATAAACAAAACAATGAAGTATGAAAGCGTACTAGATGGTCAGGCAGTATATTGCAATAAAAAAGAGTTAATACGTCGAATCTTATGTGTAAATGGCTTTCAGTAAGTTTTAAATATGATAATAAAACGCCGAAGATATTAATGTTAGATAAATATAAAGCACACTGGACGGCCTCGTTTACGGCCCTAGCTACAAGCCTTAATGTAACACTATTAGAAATACCAGCCGGGATGACAGGATTACCGCAACCAGCTGATATAAGCTGGAATAAACCGCTAAAAAAAAGAAAAAAGTGGCGCGACAAAATACTATCAGACGTGCATAATCAGTATACCTAAACAAAGGGGCCGTCAAGAAATATTTATTTTAATTGGATAAATGAATGCTGGGATAAATTCTCAGAGTAGAATATCGTTTACGGCCTTTGTCTTTCCAGGATAAATACCAAATGTCTTTACAGTGATGCCATTTTTGTAAGCTTGTTTTTTCAATTCAAGAGAATATATATTAAATTCTACTAGAAAGAATTACATAATAAATTTAAATTGTTATTTTTTTTTATATTTTTTGATTTTCAACTTATACTCTTGTATACAAACTTTTGTTCTATATATAATTCTGAAAATAGGAATTATAAGTTCGGAAATAAACATTTTTAAATTTAAAAAATATACATTATGTATAGTTTTAGTTCCTACAAAAATTATTTGTATAAACTGCGCCGCCCACCCACCCAAATAATCCACATCCCTGCAATAACCGTACTTTCTTTTTACATTTATGGCTTTTAATCGAATCCGGATTTTGATTTTTTAGACACAAGCGTGAAACGAACCCAGGTCTTACGGCTTACAGGTCAATTGACCAGACAATTAAGCTATCCGCCGTTGATTAATTATTTAGTTAAGTTAATAAGCATGAATTAAAAAATGCACATCAAGTCCTAAAGAAGTATCATTAGCTAAGCTAACTTACAAATATATCAAAATTACCGAAAATACTTTTTATTGAAAAGTAGTTTCAAGATACTTAATAAATTTGTGTTAAATGAGTTATAAGTGTATTTAATTATATTATATCGTCTTAGTATTCAAGAAGCACATGACATATGTAATTAATTATGTCTGCAAAGCGAAATAAATCTATTTACCCCCTTTTTTGACAAGAAAGCTTACGCTTATAAAATAAAAACTAGAAGACTCTAAATAAGGGGCCTTTTCAAAAAAAAACGTTGCCCCTGGGCCCCCGAATTTGTTAGTTTGCACCTTCTACGCCCTAATATTAGTAATTAAGAATAATCCCAGAAAGTAGTTTAACTTATTTAATTTAATACATTAATTCAAAATATTAGTTTTGTAGCATACCAAACTATATTAAAGATATAACTTTTCACGAAGCGCGTAGATAGTATATCATATTTTGTAGTAAAGTGCACATATTCAAACGCAAAAAAAACAAGCTTACAAGCCTAATGTTATGCCTTTACATATCTATGATTTTTTTTAATATTGTCTGTGTCTTTCAAAGGATGCATAGACTTTATGTTTTTATTTTGTTGGGTATTTGCAAGAAAAAAATCGTGTCATAAAAAAGCATTTTTGGGAACCCCATAAACCGAGGAGGCTTTCTAGCTTTTGGACGCAGTGACCCTGGTCTCTAAATCTGCTGCCGCATAGAATTTGTACAACGGCAGGAGACTTAATGGATAGGTATTTTAAGAATACTTTGCTTTTGCTTTTTTTTTATGCTTATAAGGGCATGGCTGATGTGCGAAAACACTCGTTCATGGCCTTTTTTCTGTAAAGTATGCCTTATTTGAAAACGGAAATTTTTCTCGTGTTTTTTAAGTGACTATAAACGTCTGTTTTGTTACTTAGAAACGTTTATAGTCGTTTTTACGCATGTATGAGTTTTCAAGTGATGAAAAATGGTTTAGAAACTATTATGTGAAAATATGCGTAAAATCATTTTTTGCGTCGTTATGGTTGCCCACTAATCCTCAAAAAAACGAGTTTACCCGTTAGGGCCAACCAACAACGTTTACGTCAATTAAAGTATTTTTTACTGCGTATATTTAGAATAATAATAACGTGATAAACACTTTCATGCTAATGACTTCCATTATAGGTACATTTTTTATAAACACCATTTTAGATATTTATGAGCAAGTTTTAAGAATACAAAAACGACTGTTATTGTGTTTAGAATCATACAACCTAGGATTGCATTTATTACAAACAATAAAATTTGTAAAGGCTTATTGTTTTTGGATGAAATAAGTTACTCGTTACACGATTACGCGCTCAGAAAAAAAAAAAAGAAAAAGAGCTACATAGTTAAAAAATAAAATAAAATAAAAACTAAGAAAAAGTCAAAAGAAAAACATTAAAAAAAGTTACAACAATACAAAAAAAAAAACGTTTAAGTATCCATAAATACGTTAACTGATATTTTAATTGCTATTTTTACACAACAAAAAGAAATAAAAGTATAAAATTACATTTTTTTATAATAAATGTCTATTTCTAGTAAATACTAGAAAGATATGGTACAGTTGTCGGTCTATGTCTAGTTCTTATGCAAATTAGTAAAAAAGTCGTAATTTTGCTACCTAATTTATATATAAGTATGGTATTTTATTGCATTAAACACGCTTGAAAAGTTTACGGTTAACTTATATAGTAACTCTTATCAGAGGCGGATCTAAAATGTAGGGCTACTGGCAGAAAATTTAGCAAAAACTTTTACAAAACAGATATCTATATACAAAAACACTACATATAATGTGCATACAGTTGACAGTCTTTGTACAAAAGGGTTAAAGTTTTAAAGTACTACAATATAAAAATTTTATAGTTTGTTTACACAAGATGTTAATGTCCATTTTGGTACACAAAACAGTTTAAAAGTGTTTTTAACTAAATTGAATTGGTTTTTTTGCAAAAAAAATTAGATCTTATACGCTATAAACTACAATTATACAAATTGTGTTTTACAGAGTTTACAGCTGATGCATTCATAAGTTTTGTACTACATGTCAATGATAGAAATCGCATAGTTCTATACGTTGATATAACAAAATTATACATCGAAATATGTCTTAGAGTTATGTGTATCTTTTACACTACTAAACATCAAAAAGTATGCAGGTGTTTATCACAGTTTACACTAGTATATTTACCTGGGTAAAGTACCTATAAACACATTTGAATCAGGGCTGTTTTTGCCGTTTGTTGCATTTTACAACGAGGTTGGAAAAAGAGGGCGGAGAGGAGGTGTACCCTCCTCCCTTCGAAAAAAGTAAATACTGAGTCTGAAGGAGTCTTTTTTGTGCATAATTTTTATTTTAATTTAAGAAATATAATTTTTACATTTTAGATATAATTTTACAAAAAAAAAACTATATAGTTTGTATAACACCGAAAAACTTTCATTACCACCGTCTTTTTACGAAAAACACTTAATACCTTCTAGATAAAAATTTCTGGGTACTTAACTTGTTTATTGTTTAAAAAAGGCAAGTGAAATGTATTTTTAACAATAAAAACAGCCGATTTGCGTGCATTGTGTCTCCGGCAGAGGCAAGCTATAAATGTAAAGAAAAGGACCATAATCTCAAAAAGAGACAAGCAAACTTTTTAAGACTCAAGACCAAAATATTTAGCATTATAAAACTATTTCAAAAGACTTACAAATGTAAAATTGTAAAAAAATACTTTCTACATGTATACAAGTAAAAAATTGAGGTCCCCTATAGACATAAGGCTTTGGCTAGCGCCGAGAACACCTCGCATGTAGATCTGCTTCTATATCTGATATACAAAATAGTGTAAATTTTGCAGATTTTTACAATTGGATGTTATTGCGGTTTTAATTGTGACTTTAACCATTATTATCAGTTCCAAGTTTTTTGATTGCTGAAAAATACCTATTATTTTAATCGGAAATACTTACGTTTACCATAAAAAAAATGCAGGTATAATTTTAGCTATACAAAAAATGCTTTTTTAGCAGATAATCAAATCGAAAACTTTTAAAATTAGAGATTTGCACTATAAGGTACAGACTGTAATTACTATGCACGCACGTACACTATACTGACAGTAAATCGTGAATTATGTTATTTTTGTATTTTTTAAATAGTCATTAAGAAGCTTAAACTTGCAAAATATAAATGCAGACAACGCTTTTCTAATTAAACAATCTACAAAATGACTAGCGCGTATTATAAAAAACTACCCTAAAGTGTTTAAAACGAGTATTTCTACATTTTAAACCATATAGAGTTTTTTACCTTTGCATATTCACGCACAATGCAAATGAATGTAAAAAATTTCAAATGAATTGGTTATGACATCTAAATTGCGTTTTTTGTTTTAATAATTTTGGCTGTCAGAAAATACTTTAAAACAAATTTATTTGTTTTATTACTAAGTAAAAAATAGAATAGAAAGCTAGACCAGCAAATTGGTATAAGTACTCTTACGAAATCGAGTCGTTTTACAGTTGAGCTAAATAGATTTAAAAAAAAAACCTTTTAAATTTAATTTACGTTAAGTTTGCTACGTTAACTGTCTTATAAGCATATAAAATAAAATAAACCATTTATCATAAAATATTGCATTATAACAATTCTAAGTTAGCTTGTCCGAATCATATATGGTACTTGGATCTGTATTTGCTAGTCACACAAAAAACTTATTACTATTTTATTGTAGTTTTTTTATAATATTTATGGTTTTTGCCTATTATTTCGTATCAAGCATACATTAAACCATAATGGTGAATATAAATGTATCTTTCTATCATTTTTTTTTACTTTTTTTATAGGTATATTTTTTTGCATTTAGCTAGAAGATCACAGTTAATCTTATAAGAGTTAGAATATACAGAATACCAAAGCAGAAGGTCCTGGTAACAAAATATTGTATTCTTAAAATAGAAAAATCACAAAAACAAACAATATGCAAGGACACTATACAATGTATAGTAAAAAAAACTATACACTTACTATACGTATAAAAGTAAAACCGTATAGTAAAAACTACGCTTTATTGTCAATATATTCTGGAGAAGTTTGTAATAAAAAAAGCATTATTGGATGGGATAAGCGTTTATATTTATAATGATTTTACAGAATTATATGCTTTTAAACTGAAATATTTTATTAGACGGATATCATAAAATGTACTATATCCTTACTTTTTTTGTATGTTTACTGTCTTTCGATGCCCAGTTGACATGATTTACTTTACACTTTACACAACTTACATTACTCTTTTTTTGTCTTGAAATATTATTCCACCCTATTATCTATCCAAAATATGTCATATTTTGGTCTTGGGGTCTTTTTTTAGGTCAAAGACATATCTAGGGGAATTTCGACAGGTCATTGGAAAAAAAAGGGTCGCCTTAAAAAAAATGTTTTTCGTGTCTAATCAAAAAGAAAAACCTGCTTAAAAACGAACTGAGCATTGACTATACTTTTTCAAAAGAACACGATTGTTTTTACATATACAACTTGTTTGCAGATTTTACGTAAAAGACACACACAAGCACCTATCAGCATTTTTTAAATTCTTAACGAAGTTATTAACATTTTTGGCGCATAAACGTTTTAATTCATAAAAAAAAAATTGAATCAGGCAGGCCCTTAGACTCTGCTCTGCTTAAAGTATTCATCTAAAAAAATACAAAACAATGTAAATTTTACACTAAAACACGGGGGTTCCAACAAAAAAATTCCATATCCCATATATGGCCATATAAATATGGCCATTATGGGGGAAATGTTTTCCCATATTTTGTCCATATTTTTGCCCCTTTAATGACTATAAAAATACAGAAGGTGTTAAGTTTTTGTTCAAATTAGTCGGGGAGAAAAATGGAGTTATGCATTGAAAATAATCCATAAACTAAATTTTTAAATAAGAGCCACTTATACCTTCAAGATATCTTCTTT